>CM072675.1:40301961-40543390 GCA_036884735.1 Huso huso | reverse complement strand
AGCCGGCGTATACTTATAGGCGGGAAGCTTCACTGATGGGGAGAAAATTTAGGTCAGGAGGGCAGGATACAGAAGGTGTGGAAGAAAACAGGACTGGAGCCCACTGGAGATAAAGCTGCCACCCTGTCCAGTCTCCATTCTCTTCTCAATCAGCCATAGCCTTTCTGATCCTTCTGTGCAGAGACCACCTCCCTGCTCAGGAGGCGTTTCTGTGCTGCTCTGGTTGGTGGGAATGTACAGGAGAAAGAAGTCTCATTATAAAGTCAGAGTCCTGGAGCAGACGATTCTTATTATTTTTCCTTTGATTACTGTGCTCCTGGCATACCTGCCATTGCGCTAGCTGAGCCGCAGGCTGTTCTCATTTCAGAATCACGCCACTACATCCTCAGAGTGCGTCTGGGCTCCAGGAATCGAGCAACATCACAGCCTCCTCTCCGACTCCAGTACATCTGTGTAGACAGACACTTTCTCAGCGGGATCAATAACAGCGCTGATGTCATTCCCAGCAGCACCAGGATGAATCACTGCGCACCCGGTTCATCCGTATAAACAGTCTGTGGGTGTTCAGCTGCTCAGAACACTGAACACCCACAGATATTTTAATCCATAGTCTGCCTGCTCTGAAGATGGGTGCATCCAGCCTCGTCAACAGGCAAAGGCAAATGATTCCACAAAACCTCTTTCTCAATGAAGACATTTTACACTAATAGTTTTTACCTCACACAAGTACACCTTTCATGGCAATATAACTGAATGAAAACAAGAAAATATTAACCAAATAAACCATGGTCCAATTTGGAAGAAAAGTCTGGACATACCCTGTACCCGCCCTCCTTGCGGCGGTTCCTCCAGGCGTCACGTGCTCAGGGTGGAAAAGCCCCCACTGGCCTGCAGGCTCTGAGTATGAGCCGATCTGAAGCTCTCCATTCACCAGAACCACAATCTCATCATGAGGGAGGCTCACCCATGAGTAACCAGGACCCGTGTCTGGGGAGAGAGGCAAGGAGCAGTGCGCATCTATTGCTGTTTCACTTTCTAGTAGGAACGATAAGTAAGAAAGAGTGGAAATATTTGATTGCAGTATTGGCGGAGTGATGTACAGAGAGAAGAAAGAGAGAGAGAGATGATAAAAGCTGAAACAGACTCACCTTGCCTTGAGCAACCCGTGGTCCCTACCTTCTCAAAGGTGGTTCCCGTGGCGTCCACAACGAAGGCGGATCATCTAGGATGTAGAGATCTGCGTGGCTGTAGGCAACCCTGTTGAACTGACCCGCTGCTTCTGACATCAGGTTAATTCCCTGAAGAGCATGTTGACAAACTGAGATTTTAAGATGGACAAAACATATTAGCTAATTGTCACTACTGGCATAGGATTAAACAAAAGCTAAGGGGGCAAACTCTTCAAATAATTAGGATAGAAAATTAGTACAGACTATTATTAGTAGGCTTCTCATATAAAGATAGAGAAAGGATAAGGGTGTTGGTATGGGAGAGAGCGGATGTGTGATAAGAGAGAGCCATCCAGGGGCAGCAAGTTCTTCTGGTGTGATAGCATGGAGTGGAGACTCACTGACCTTCTCTCCGATCTCAGTTTGGTCACCCCCCTGGCAGCAGTGCCAGGTCTGGTAGAAAAACACAGGCCTCCAGCACACACTAATTGCTCCTGCTCCAGCACAGACCCAAACAGGATGTTATCCCTCACAGTGGCATTCTGGATCCATGCCTGCTGTGGTACATGAGCCACCAGGCCCTGCAGGCCACAAATGGATTATATATATATATATATATATATATATATATATATATATATATATATATATCATTTATATATGTACAGTCACATATAAGCTATCAAGAGTCGTTTTCAATACGGCTGTTTCTAATGGCATCAGCTATGGATGATGAAAAACAAATCTAACAACATAAATCAGTAAAGAAGACTTATATCTCACATATATGCTCTGAAAATGCAGGTAATTACAAATAGCAAGGTCTCTTTTGCCAAGAATACTAGTTTATGATTACTTCTTAAGCACAGCCAGCTATTTCTGAATAAATTATTTCTGTCTATCAACTGCTGAACTGGACACATGCTTTTCTATACACTTGCTGTGCAACATTGCAATTTTTAAACAGTTCTCTTTTCCTAAAATGTATTTGAAAGACTTGAATTTTATTAACTTGGAATTTGTTCTTGTATTTAACACAAAGGACAACTCACTTTTCATCTTGAGTTCTGCGAACACATCAAAATGTCACTTCTAGGGCATACTATTTATATATTTGCTGGGAAGTAAAGATTACCTTTGTAGTAAAACATATTTGAAATGTATCAAACTCAAAGTCAAAAGACAAGCATTACTTTCCAAACATTTCTCTGAGTGATTTTTGTTTCCTATAAACTTCACCACCTATTTTGTTTGCATGTGTTGAAGTTTCAATAGTAACCTCCGGTCACCTTTATATTAATGTGGCCTCTAATGTGTCCATTTCTCCCAGCATTGCAGACACCATTGATATTCCTAGGCCCCAGCCCCACCACTGCGATCAGACTGCCTGGTTTAATATCAAAGAGATATGCTGAAAACAACAACACATAAATACATGAGTCACCAATTAGCCCAGGAGCAAGGAGAGTCACTGTGGTACCAGTCACAAAACATATTTATAGACTGTTATGGCGCTTTTCTCCAGGTGCTCCATATCCAAGAATGCTAAAATGACAAGTGAACTTCTCAGTATTTCACTGGTTTGGCGTACTCACTTCTTCAAACCCGGCTCTCGATATTCTCCCAAGTGAAGATACAGAAACTAACAGCGGTGTCTGAGAGCAAAACAAAAGAAAAGTATTCCTTTCATTTCATCATTCATGCTGTTTAATTTCTACTTTTCCTATGTCACACTGTCCATACATTAGAAATATTTTACCGAACCCCTTTGATCCAGATAGCAGTAACTGCCCTGCAAGCGTGTCTTCGGACACCATCTGACAAACGAAAAGGAACAGAACTTACCTAGCTGAAAATGATTCAACGGTTGAAACGCTGAATGTTCAATCATAAAGAGTATGGTGGAAAGTCAACACTGCAAAAGAAAATCTGAGGAAATTCTCGGCACCATGAATCAAGAACCACAGCACTGTGAAGAACTGTGCACCTGAAGACAACGAGAGAAAGAGCTGTACACGTGTCCATGCAAGAAAAGAGAAAAGGGCTCTCCCATTACAGGAACAGTTACTGTCATTGCATAGTCCACTGAGAAAGCATTGTCATTGCAGAGTCCACTGAGAGAAAGTATTGTTATTGCATAGTCCACTGAGAGAAAGCATTGTCACTGCAGAGTCCACTGAGAGAAAGCATTGTCATTGCAGAGTCCACTGAGAGAAAGTATTGTCACTGGGTAGGTCCACTGAGAGAAAGCATTGGTCATTGTAGAGTCCACTGAGAGAAAGCATTGTCATTGCAGAGTCCACCGAGAGAAAGTACTGTCATTGCAGGTCCACTGAGAGAAAGCATTGTCATTGCAGAGTCCACTGAGAAAGCATTATTATTCACTGAGAAAGCATTGTCATTGCAGAGTCCACTGAGAGAAAGCATTGTCATTGCATATCCACCACTGAGAGAAAGCATTGTCATTGCAGGAGTCCACCGAGAGTATATTGTCATTGCAGAGTCCCCAGCATTGTGAGTCCACTGAGAGAGCACACAGAACCACTGAGAGAAAGTATCATTGCAGAGTCCACGAGAGAGCATTGTCATTGCAGAGTCCACTGAGAGAGCATTGTCATTGCAGAGTCCACTACATCCAGAGACAGGTTAAAGCCAGTGATGGATGGACAGATTAAAAAAACACAGCATTGGGCAGCTTTTATTAGCAGGCAAAAAAATTTCCAGCGGAGACAGCAGAGTTAGAATCATCTCTAAATGTTGCGCAACACTAAGGAAACGCAGTGTTTGGGGCTATGAGGAATACTAATGTTTAGAGAAGTTACAGCACACCATAAGGTACATAACCTGCATTCATACCGTTGTTCGATGACCGGGTTTCTACTGTATTTATTAATGTATCTAATGTATATCAGGTTGCTTTTAAGAAGTGATTGCTCTTCGCGAAAGTTCAATCCCTATACTGCTCTAATGTACAATACTGTACACTGAAGAGCATTTCTTGTGAGATTTAAAACCAAGGTTCACTCCATGTCTAGTATAAAATGAACTGAAAGCCTGCTTACTGAAATCAGTCATGGTGGACTGCAGAGTCATCCAGATCGCGCTTCCTTCCAAGAACTTTCTTAAACGTTTCACAGAGGACGGGTAGCCTGAAATAAACAGCAGCAGCAGAATGAACTGGCACTGAGTCATTACCTGAGTGCATTACACCTGAGTGTGTGAGGCACCTGAGTGCATTACCTGGAGTGCATACTCATGCATTACCTGAGTGCGTGAGTGCATTACCCGAGGCGTGAGTGCATTACCTGAGTGCATTACCTGAGTGCATTTACCTGAGTGTGAGTGCACACTGAGGTGAGTGCATTTACCTGAGTGCATTACCTGAGTGCATTACCTGAGTGCGAGTGCATTACCTGAGTGCATTACCTGAGTGTAAGCATTTTTGGAGTGCGTGAGTGTTACCTGAGTGCATGAGTGTGTTATCTGAGTGCATTACCTGAGTGGAGTGTTATCTGAGTGTATTACCTGGAGTGCATTACCCAGTGCATTACCTGGAATGTGTTACCTGAGTGCATTACCTGAGTGTGTGAGTCTGTTATCTGAGCATTACCTGAGTGAGTTACCTGAGTGTGTTTTTACCTGAGTGCTGCTACCTGAGTGCATACCTGAGTGTGAGTGCACAACGAGTGCGTGAGTGCTACCTGGAGTGCATGAGTGTTATCTGAGGCCACTCTGAGTGCGTGGCGTTACCTGAGGTATTACCTGAGGCATTACCTGAGTGCATTACCTGAGTGCGTGAGTGTATTACCGAGGCATTACCTGAGGCATTACCTGAGTGCGTGAGTGTACACTATGCATTACCTGAGTGCATTACCTGGAGTGTGTTACCTGAGTGCACACCTGGAGTGTGTGGAGTCTCATATATTCATGCATTACCTGAGTGCATGCAAGTACCTGAGTGAGTTAATTGAGTGTGTTACCTGAGTGCGTTACCTGAGTGCGGAGTGTGTTCCCTGAGTGCATGAGTGTGTTACCTGAGTGCATTACCTGAGTGCATTACTTCAGTGTGTGAGTGTGTTACCTGAGTGAGTTACCTGAGTGTGTTCCTGAGTGTGTTTTGTCAGTGTGTTTTGTCAGTATCACCACGCTGATCCGGTGAAATATATGTGGTCATCAAGCAGAATAAATTATATCATAATGGAAAGCTTCCTGATAGACAGTGCTTATTTCAACTGAATCTTTGAAATCAGTGTATTGAGTGTAATGCAGAGCTCAGTGCATTGCCGCACCATTCAAGGATGAGTTTGGTTAATGTGGCTGCAGATGGTACCTGCACCATGCTGGAGATGAGCATGAGCAGCATGGCCAGGAAGCGCGGGATGTTGAAGAGAGATGGAGGTGAAGGCCTTCTCTGCCCGGTCAAGGATGTTATCAAGGCTGATGGAACAAACACAGCAAAGCTACTTGAGGGACACCTGCAGGTCACAGAGGGAAGAGGAATGAATGGTCAAACATTCTGATCTCCTGAAACAGCAGGATGGGGATAGGCCATGAGATTACCCAATGTATTCCTCAGTTGTTTAGATTCACTTTATTATTGTTTTGTTTCCATTCATCACATCCATAACCTCAATCTAATACACATAAGCTCTTAATCATTCAATTGTCTGTAGCAGGGGTTTCAATCTTTTCTTGAAACTGTACCCTTCTTTCAGCTCAAGTACTCTTGACCAATGTATGCTGTACTGAATGGTGCCACAGTTGCAATAAAGGCGGGAAATAATCTGACTGGAATCTCTGGTATTCGCTCTATTAGGCAAGTTATTATAAATAATACAAAATAGTCTGCAGTGTAAATGTTTATCACGTTACCATCAAATCTATAATTAAATATTTGCATCAAATTTTCATTAAAATATTATACAAATACTCAAAACAAACCTCAGAATAACCTATATACAACCTATCAAATATACTAATAAAAATCGTTAGATGTAACTTTCTGTCTGCCTGTAGACTCTTGTGAACAACTTCGCTGTTTTTTTTTCTTTTGCAGAAGTAAGAAATGTATCCTTTCAAACACGACAATTCGGCAGCAGCTATTGCTAGGCAGCCATGGCTAATAAACAAAACAAAACCCTTGAAATTATGATTATTGTAATTGTTATTTATGTTTTGCGAGACAGTTATGCTTTTAGAAAATTCAGAAAGTTTGTCTTTCACTGATGCGACAAGTGCTGAAAACAGCAAAGTCCATGAGCAGCGCCCAGGCAGAGCTCTCTGAGACTGAATCACCCAGACGCAGCTGCCCCGCAATATTGCATATCAGAGGTGATCCACTCAATCACCAACACAGCTTCACACACCAACATATATCAGTGAATCCACTGAATCACCAGACACAGCTTCACCTGTATATATCAGGTGGAATCCACTCAATCGAGGAAATCACTTTATCGCGGACAAGTGAAGTCAGAGATGATAGATTCTGTACTTTTTTTTTTTCATCTGGTTCACTTTGAGCTACTAAACAAAAATGAAATATGTATGCACAGTGGTTTTAGAATAATATATAATACCCGTTAAAAAAATATTTTTTCTTTGACTTTCATTTTTATTTGGGCCCTCATTGCCTTTGACCCTTAGAAGTACCACAATATAGTCACCAGTGTAACCATTCACCAGCGCCCTCATTGAAGTAAATGCATAAATCCCCACACTGTATGAGTACAGCAGTACTAGAGTGACTCCCTCACAGAAAGGGTGCACAGGTAAGCATAATTTATGGAGGTGAAGCCAGGTAGGAAAAAAGCTCTTCATCACTTTCCGGTTCCTTCTCTCGGATACGGATCTGAGCTAGATGAGAAAGGCTCCCAGGCATAAATCTTGAGGATCTGAAAGAAGTGTTAGGAGTGGAGATTAAAAGGGAAAGCAGGAGGCAGAGACTGCTTGAGAAACAGAGGACAGTAGTGCCTTCATGCTTTGGCTTATCAGTTAGTGTCTGCGAGCCATAACATGTGAAAGCTAAAACCGAAAGGTCGGAGAGAGAGAAAGGGACACCAGGACCGATGGCAGCAAACCCAGCAGGCCTCCACCACACTTACACTGTTCATGAAATTTCAGTATTAACTTCATCCATTTGGTCTTTGTACTTCCATGTTTTGTCTATAAAGGGTAAAATATCACAATTCTTCTGAATATCATAAATGTGCTGCTCTGCCTTTGCTTGACTTGAATGAGAAGAAAGAGAGACAGACACACAAACACTCAGAGCAAGTCAGAGTCACTGTGAATTCTTAGAAAAGAAACGAGCTGGGATTATAAGCTATGCTGGAGTAGCACCCTTCAGCACCTCTTAATGAAGAGAGGAGAGGGACACTGAATCCCTAAGGAAACCTATTTGAAAAGGACCGGCATGCAGCTGTGTAGACCCTGTGAAAGTAGGACTAGCTGGCACTGACAACAGAACAGCGAGAGGACAGCCCAGGCAATACATTATAACCCAAAGAGCAGAGTCAAGTTAAGCCTGTGCGGGAAGGCGGCCCCTCACCTGGAGGGTTTAGACCTGACAGCCAGAAATACATTGAGGGGCATGGGAGGATCATGGTGGCGGGGGCCGGCCAGCACAAAGGGCTAGCTCCTCCCACAGGAGGAACCACGGGGAGGCAGATGATCTCTGCGGGGGGGCAGGACCACAGCAGGTGGATGAAGTTAAGTCCGTCCATGAAGCGGCTGGGCGTAGGCTGACATCAGGTTCACTGCCTATCTCAAGCCCACCGGTGGACTCCTTTAAGACTGCATTGGAAACCGAGGGCCTGTGCAAACAACAGCGCCATGCCTTCAATAATCAGGTTACACTTTGGGGTTAGCGTGCTTGTGTAAGCAAAGCGATTGTGCCGCGTCCCCAGTCTCTAAAAGCATGGCACTTATTTATAGCATTTATAGCACAGTCTCTCTGAACCCCACAGCTGCACACCCTGATAAACTAAACATGCACAGTTTTCTCGAACCCCGACTGCACCTGATAAACTCAGCACATTCTCTGAACCCGGCTGCACCTGATAAACTCCAGCTGGTCTCTCCTGAACCCCGGCTGCACACCTGATAAACTGCAGCCTTCCGTCTCTCTGAGACTGACTGCACACCTGACAGAGCTCAGCACAGTCTCTCTGAACCCCGGCTGCACACCTGACAGAATTCCAGCACAGTCTCCCTGGGCAGAAACACCTGATAAACTCCAGCAAGGTCTCTCTGAACCCCAGGCTGCACCTGATAAACTCGCGACAACACAGTCTCCTCCTGAACCCCCGACTGCACCTGATAAACTGCGCGCTGCAGTCTCTCTGTGAACCCTGACTTACAACAAATTCAGCACAGTCTCTCACCAGACCCTGACTTTACACCTGATAAACTCAGCACAGTCTCTCGGACTGGCTGCACCTGATAAAGGCACTCAGCACGGTCTCTCTGAACTGACTGCACCTGACAAACTCAGCTGGTCTCTGAACCCCGGCTGCAAACTTCTGACCAAACTCCAGCACAGTCTCTCTGAACCCTGGCTGCAAACCTGGCAAACCAACACAGTCTCTCTGAACCGGCTGCAAACCCTGACCAAACTCCAGCACAGTCTCCTCTGAGACTTGACTGCACCTGATAGCTGCTGCAGTCTCTCAGACCCCCCCGGCTGCACACCTGATAAGCCTCCAGCACAGTCTCTCTCACAGACCCCGGCTGATAAACTCAAGCACAGTCTCTCTGAACCCCATTTTTCGATAAACTCAGCACAGTCTCTCAGACTGACTGCCACCTGATGTGCAGCGGTCTCTCTGAACCCCGGCGCTTACACCTGACAAACTGCAGCAGCTGGTCTCTCTGAACCCGGCTGCACACAGTAAAGCTCCAGCACAGTCTCTCTGAACCCCGGTACACCTGATGTGCAGCACAGTCTCCTCTGAACCCCACGACTTGCACCTGATGAGCTGCGGCCTTTGGGTCTCTCTGGACCCCGACATTCGACTGCGGCACAGTCTCACTGGACCCCGACTGCGCATGATGAAGCTGCAGCTGCAGTCTCTCTGAACCCCGACTGCACGCAGTAAACTCAGCAGTCTCTCTACAGACTGACTGCACGATGAAGCTGCAGCAGGTCTCTGGTTCCCGACAGCACCTCACAAACTCAGCAGCACAGTCTCTCTGAACCCCGTGCACATCTGATAAACTCAGCACAGTCTCTGCAGACTGACTGCACCTGATGAGCTGCAGCACAGTCTCTCTGAACCCCATTTTACCCACTGATAAACTCAGCACAGTCTCTGGACATTGCACCTGATAAAGCTGCAGCACGGTCTCTCTGAACCCCGACTGCCTCACAAACTCCAGCGGCACAGTCTCTCTGAACCCCGGCTGCACACCTGTCGAGCTGCAGCGCAGTCTCTCTGAACCCACGACGCACCTCTACAAACTCAGCACGGTCTCAGACTAACCCCTTCCCCAGGCCTCGTCATGCCTTCTTGTAGGCGGCAGCCATGATTGCAGTCGCAGCACCCTCATCCCAGCACAAAGCAGCTGGAAATACTGCTGCAAGAGCATGGACTGCAGCACGGCAACAGAACCAGCAGCACTGCATACAGATACCCCTTCCACACTCGAAGATGGACTTGTCCTCGCGTGAAGGACACCATGAGCCTAAGGAGGGACCAAACAAGACAGTCAGGGTATTTCTATAATATCAGGAAATCTTGTTGAGAGGATAAAAAAAATAATAATAATAATTAAAAATTAAAAGGTAATGGAAAATGAACTGAAAGTGATAAAAGAAAATGAGTGCTTTCAAAAGCGACCCTGTTTTGACTGATGTGCTGCAGAGATATCCTGAGGTATACAGGAGGCTGACTCTTGAGGATCTGTGGGCTGACAAGACCAGCAGGTCCTGCAGGACTTTAAGGAGTGCAGACTCCAGCAGCACTGGGTGAGGCGATCTTCACCAGGCTGGGGATCAGCCCAGGACTGTCTGGCTTCCTTTGCTTCTCTGAACTGGCCTCATGCTTCTTCTGTTCCCTTCTCCTCCTGCAGAAACAAGGGAAAACAGACAGAAGGCATGAAGTCCGACATTCCTCTCTCCTCCTCACTTCTTTTAACTCCTGGTATAGAACTGGTCCCTACCTGCCTTAGATATTCTACAGAACTCCTGCTTTATTAAAAAACACTTGTTTAACAACTACAGTCCTTTTAGATTTGATTTGAATGTGAAACAGCACTGAACTCCTCTGTGTGACCACTTATTACCTCTCAGCACCTCTGTCATAGAGCTCCTTCTGTTAGCATCAGATCTCTATTACAATCACCGGGTCCTAGAGGCTCTCTTACTGCTCCAGAGGTTTTCACTGTATTTTTCACATTTGATGAAACCTCTTTAGTCTTTAGGGTGTCCTGACATACTTAATAAGCAGCAGAAAGGCTCACGTTAGTTTGAAGCAGATACTCCCTCTCAAAAGCTCCCTCTGCCAAATTGCAGCCAACACATCTGGCTGTGACTCTTGGCCAGCCTGTTGTCGTGTGCACTCTGAAGACCCTGTTTCCTTCGCTGATTCTGCTTCTTCCAGGCCTTCTTCACCTCCCAGTTCTCGTCTTCTCAAACTCCAGAAGATGGCCTGGGTCTTATCGACTCATTCCAAATCCCACAGGTCACTCCCACCTCTAGGCTTGTAACCATTAAGCACCATACTGGGTAGAAGACAAGGAAAGTTCGACAATAATCTCACCTTAATAATACCCATAACTTTGGACAGAAACATTTCAGTGCAGATTAGTTGCAGATGTGTGTTTGTCTGATCAATGTGTATTATAAGGAGTTATTAATACTGCCCCAAGGGTTATGCTTCAACATATGAAGTTCTATGCATACTATTTCAGCCATTATTTACAGAAACCTCCAGATACAATAAGCACTGATGACTTCAATTCCAGTGGAGACTAGAAGGCACAGCTCTTCTGCTTGCATTGTTTACCCTGCTATAACCTTGTAAAATTCAACAAAATACGGCTTCATTTGTTTTTTGTTGAACCAGTTAAGCATTGATTCTGTAGGAAAAGAAGCAGATGTCTCTAAGATTCTGAAAAAACTATTTTAAAATGAATGTATTTATTTGATCTCATACCTTTAAACAGTCTAATAAACTCTGAGATAAACTATAAAGCAGACACACATTTAGGCAGATGCGCAGTACTAATGAAGGCCTTGCTGTACAATGCAATGAAAGACAAACAGTGAATTAAAACTATGATTTACTAATGATCAATTTTATGTTTATTAAATGAAGAGAGATTCATATTTGGACTAGGTCTCTGCTTAGACCCAGTGGAATGGGTATGATGGAGCTCGCTGTGGGAGCTCCCACTGCTGTTATTAGGTCTGCTATGGGCAGATTAGCTTAAGAAGCATTGTTGATTAATAAGGTGCAGCAAGGGGTTCTCAGGCAATTGAAAAGTGTTATACCTTCTTAGCTTCCTCCTAGTTTCACAGGAAACGTCAGCAGAGAAGACATGATGAGTGTGAGGACCTGGAGCCATAGGAGATATAAAACAAAGTGAAGCGGGGCAGGTCACAGAAAGCAGCTGTCCTGTGAGGGGAAACAGAAATAGAGGAAGCCACCATTAGGTTCAGTCTGCCCTCCTTCAGCGCTGTCCTGGTGTGAGGTCATTCAAATATGCTGCATCATCCACCAATCAAGAGTGGAAACAGATAAAAGCGTTAAATGATTTAAAAATTATTTACTATGCGGCTATAAGCGTGCTGTTTTTATTCATGCTGGGTATCCATTGAAACCCAAAAAGCCCTACCATACTGTAACTCATGCTTTTTTTATTGTAGATTTTTTCATTACAAACTTTGTTTAGAATAATAAAACTCTTCAAATGAACTTTCCTTTGGTGGCATTTTATTTATCTTTGTACATTTTCCATAAAAAAGGTAAAAGGTAGAAACACTCATACAACAAGGATGCTTCCTCTTAAGAGTGAAAAATAGCCAAATAAATAATTGCCAATGAGCAGATCCATGGAAGCATGACAGTCTGGAAACAGCCAGGACTACCATCCTGTGCAGCTCCACACAGCCCTCCACTCTGAACTAATGGCAGGACTACCATCCTGTGCAGCACCACCAGCCCCTCCCACTCTGAACAATAGGCAGGACTACCATCTGTGCAGCACCACAGCCCCTCCCTCTGAACAATGAAGCGGGACTACCATCACCAGCACCACAGCCCTCCACTCTGAACAATGAGGCAGGACTACCATCCTGTGCAGCACCACAGCCCCTCCCTCTGAACAATGAGCGGGACTACCATCCTGTGCAGCACCACAGCCCTCCCACTCAGACAATAGGCAGGACTACCAGCCTGTGCCTTCCCCAGCCCTCCCACTCTGGAAACCAGCCAGGCAGGGACTACCATCCTGTGCAGCACCCCACAGCCCCTCCCTCCTGAACAATGAGGCAGGACTACCAGCTTGGCCATTACCTTCCACAGCCCCTCCCACTCTGAACAATAGGCAGGACTACCATCCTGTGCAGCACCACAGCCCCTCCCGGCTCCTGAGTAATAGGCAGGACTACCATCCTGTGCCTTTTCCACCCAGCCCCTCCACTCTGAAACAATAGGCAGGACTACCTGTCCTGTGCAGCACCACAGCCCCTCCCACTCTGAACAATAGGCAGGACTGCCATCATGTGCGGCACACAGCCCTCACTCCTGGAAACAATAGGCAGGGACTACCTGTCCTGTGCAGCGCCACAACCCCCCTCCCACTCTGGACAATGGGCAGGACTACCAGCCTGGCCTTTCCCCATTTACCTCCACTCTCAGGCAATAGGTGGGACTACCATCCTGTGCAGCACCACAGCCCCTCCCACTCCGGTCAATAGGCAGGACTACCAGCTTGTGCAGCACCACAGCCCCTCCCACTCTGAACAATAGGCAGGACACACCATCCTGTGTAGCACCAGCCCTCCACTCTGAAACAATAGGGCAGGACTACCATCCTGTGCAGCACCACAGTCCCTCCCACTCATCTCTGACCTGGGGCAGAGATATCACAGCCCAGTGTCTGGAAAGAGAGAAGACCCACAGAGGACAGAGGGATCAGAACAGGAAGAGCCCCAGACTCCCCATTCAGCCACCACGCCCGGCCTTGCACTCCTCCTGTCCAGGGCATCAGAACTGAGGGGAGAGACAAACAAGTAAACCATCATTTAAAGCATTTTTTTCAAGTTCCTCTTTGCATTACTGGCATTATCCTGCCACCACCCTTAGCTTCGACTAAAAGTAAAAGACAATGCCTATGCTTAAACAATGCACTGCTTTTGATATAAGAACATAAGAACATAAGAAAGGTTTACAAACAAGGGGCCATTATTTACATCTTTCGTTTGGTTGTTAGTGCTTATTGATCCCAAAGATCTCATCAAGCAGCTTCCAGAAGGATCCGGGGTATGGCTTCCAGCAACATTCTGGGGGATTGGTTTGGCGTCGCATTATTTAAGTATATTAGGTCCGCCTGAACAGCTGCAGAGCGAATAAACAGACATACCCCTGCATGTGTGTTTGCTTATAAGCTCGGGATAATTCTGCAGAGGAATAATGTATCCTTGTGCTGTATTCAACGATAGCACCACTTCTGCATAGACTGTAAGGGTCCTTCAGGACAGGAGGCAGCTTGTTTAGCAGCTAATGTTTGGTGCAACAATACGGCCAAGAAAATGTTTCAAAGCCATTTGTAACAGTATGTATCACTGAACAGCCCAGTACAACACTGATGTAGGAATGTTTGATATTTTACTGTGTAGTCTTACCCATGATGCACAGTACAGGGCAGGGTGGTGTGAGCACTCCGAGGTTCTGTTTCTCTGGACTGGGATCCTGTAGTTCCCGCAATCCTTAGCCAGGGTGGCCCGGCCAGTCCAGATGGAGGTCAAGACAGAAAAGGCAACCAGGAGCTGCGACAGGCGAAAACAGGATGAGAAAAAAACCCCACCCTGCTCTGCGGAAGAGCAAACCATCCTTTCCACTTCCATTTGATTTATTTCTTTTTTTAATGCTTTGCTAGGTTCTATAGTAATGAAAGGAGAAAGGCCATCAGTTTCCCCCATCTTCCCTCCTTTAAGACAGACCCCCCCCGAGCCCCCTTCTGTATCAAATACATTTTGTGCAGGCACAGTCTGGAAAATATGTGTGCTGGATGCTTTCTTCTTGAAGAGCCAGAGGTGCCAGCAGGGGCCGTCAGCCACAGGAAGCCCAGGGAATCACACCAGAACAGTCTGTTCCAGGGCACTTACATTGGTCTGGATCAGACCTCTCCAGGAAACGATGCATTCACAGAGGAACAAGAAAAGAAATCAGCTCCCAGCTCACTGAATAGGGTTCATTACTGAGAAATAACATCACAGTTCATATCTACTGAACCTGTTGTATCTGAATAGCACCATGAGGCTGCATTTTCTCAAATCTATTTCATGTTCATGTCCTGGTACTGCTGTATCTCTGTATGCTTTCCTATACAGGCTGCATTCTCAAATCTATTTCATATTCATATCCACTGAACACACGCTGTATCTGTATACTTCCCTACAGGCTGCATTCTCAAATCTATTTCATATTCATATCCACTGAACACTGCTGTATCTGTATAGCACCATACAGGCTGCATTCTCAATCTATTTCATATTCATCACTGAACACTGCTGTATCTGTATAGCACCATACAGGCTGCATTCTCAAATCTATTTAATCAAATTGTATTTTATCAGAAAGGAAAACACACCAAATACATTTACCAAACCAGAAAAGAAACAACTCGGGTTTTTTTAATACAGGATTATTATAATTTCTGTTTTAGTAGTCTTACGGAGAAAGAAACTTGGTATGGGTATAAATGAATTATTTATGAATGCTACCACTGTCTGTTTGAGTTATCACATACATGAGTGGCTCTCATCACATACTGTCTCTGGAATAGCACACCAGAGTGACCTCACTGTCCCCTGCAACCCCCTGCTTGCCTTGGCGATTGCAACTCAAAGTCTATGGGTTTTTTTTTATTACTGAAAATGCTTCAATAGATCTAGAAAAGACAGAACTTTGTAGTGAGATGCAGGCTTGTACATGATATTGACCCTTTCTTATTAGGGAATATGGGTACACTGGACTGACAGCTCAGAACAATGTAACGTGTTAATCAGTAAAGTAGGGGTCTGGTTGTATGCAGTGAAAGGCATGAATAGCTTACTGTAGTAAATGATGATCAGATAATCCCACTTTCTGTAACTGGTATTTCACGAAAGGTTTCTTTGCTCTTAAATTACATTTCATTTTTCACAGTGGATGTATATACTGTATTATATAACTTAACAGAAGGGCATATTTCAACAGAACTTAATCAGGAAGTGGAAATTCAGCCTTAGTTTGCAGCTAATAAAGGGCTATTATTTTTAAAAAAGATCATTTTCAGTCCTCAATGTAGAAAAAGATTTGTAAGTTTTGCATTCATGTTGGCTTTGTGGTGCTCTGTGAGAACATCGTCCAGCCTAACGATAAACCAAGTAAGATGACCAGTGAACCAAACAACAGAGTAAACCAGAGATAAAGAGATGACCAGTGAACCAAACAACAGAGTAAAGAGATGACCAGTGAACCAAACAACAGAGTAAAGAGATGATAGTGAACCAAACAACAGAGTAAAGATGACCAGTGAACCATTAGAGATGACCAGTGAACCAGCAACAGAGTAAAGAGAGATGACCAATGAACCAAACAACAGAGTAAAAGAGATATTAGTAGAACCAAACAACAGAAGTAAAGATGATGATGAACCAAGCAACAGAGTAAAGATGACAGTGAACCAAACAACAGAGTAGAGATGACCGTGAAACCAAACAACAGAGCAAAGAGAATGACCAGTGAACCAAGCAATAAGTAAAGATGACCAGTGAACCAAAACAAAAAGAGTAAAGAATGACCAGTAAAGACAAAGCAATAGAGCTAAAGATGACCAGTGAACCAAGCAACAGAGTAAAAGACCAGTGAGAACCAAACAACAGAGTAAAAGAGATGACCAAGTGAACCATGCAACAGAATAAAGAGGCTGACCAGTGAACCAAGCAATAGAAGTAAAGAGATGACCAGTGAACCAAGCAACGAGTAAAGGGTAAACTGATGAACCAAACAACAAATTAAAGAGATGACCAGTGAACCAAGCAACGGAATAAAAGATGATCAGTAGACAAACAACAAGAGTAGAGATGACCAGTGAACAACAACAGAGTAGAATGATGAACCAAACAACAGAGTAAGATGACCAGTAGACAAACAACAAATGCAAAGGTATTAGTAGACAGAAACCTAACCAGAGTAAAGAGATGACCAGTGAACCAAGCAACAAGTATAAACCAGGTAAAAGATGACCAATGGAGCAAACAGCAGAGAGTAAAAGAAGATGACCAGTAGACAAACAACAGAGCTTAGAGATGACCAGTGAACCAAGTAACTGAACAATCAGAAAAATACTACACTCTTATAATTTAGTCAAGTGCTTCCAGAATTACCATTTTATCACATAAAATGACATTTTACAAAAAACAGCGAGGGTGAGAGAAAAAATATGAATGTATGTTTTCAAGCATTAAAAGAACTCAATTAGTCCAAACGACATAAAAAAAAAGAAAAACTATGGAGATGATATTCTAAATATTTAACAAAGCAAATTGTGTTTCACAAGATTTAGTATTTCAAACTTGCAGAATGTTCTTGATCCACAGAGACTGAGTGAGTGCGCTGCCATGACTGCTGAGGACCTGTCCTGTCTCTGCTGCTTGTGGGCTTGTGTCCTCTCACACACTCGCTATCATCTCACTGGGCTTGTGCCCTCCCACACTCAACAATCTCACACTGGGCTTGTGTCCTCTCACACTCGCTATCATCTCTACACTGGGTTTGTGTCACACCATCACACACTGGGCTTCAGTCCTCCTCAACACACCTCGCTATCATCTCTACACTGGGCTTGTGCCTCCCCCACCACTATCATCCCCACACTGGGTTTGTGCCCCTCCCACACTCACTATCATTCTACACTGGGCTTGTGTCCTCCACACACTCGCTATCATCTCTACACTGGGCTTGTGTCCTCTCACACCGCCATCATCTCACACTGGGCTTGTGTCCTCTCACACACCTCGCCATCATCTTGTGCCCTCTCACACACTCACTATCATCCTACATCTGGCTTGTGCCCTCACACACTCACTATCATCTACACACTGTAAACACGGCAGCAGGTCAAAGACTGACGGTGATTCAGCTCAACAAACAACTTGAATCATTGATGAAGAAGAAACAGAATGACTGCGATGTTGGTAATGTTCTGTTTGTGTTTGAATGCATACATTACAGTGTAGACTGGGAGGGGGGGCCCTGCTGCACACCTAACTTCCATCAATATGGTGTGAGAGCCTAGGATTGGCAGTGTTGGAAATGAGCCGAAGTTACTGTAAATATTCATTATTTGAAGCGTGTTCAGTGGTGTTAATAAGGGTGGTTAAACACCAGCAGGATTATCACAACATAAGAGATGCATTATTATCCCCCTCAAGGTGATTACAATAGATATCAAGGTATGGATGTCTAATAATTTCATTTTATGTTAATTCAGATAAAACAGAGATAATGATTTGGGATCCAAAGTTAAAAAAAAAAAACATAGATCTGTCCACCTTCACAGAGAATAGTTTCATAATCTCAGAAAACTGAAATTAGGAATCTGGGTCATTTTTGACCCCTGACCTCTCCTTTGAGCCAGATATTCGAATATAGTTAAAGTATCTTTCTTTCACCTTAGAAATATTACAAGGTGAACTTCCTTTCACAGCACGATGCTGAGAGACTGATGCATGTCAGATCTTCTGGGACTGATTACTGCAATGCCCTGTTCTCTGGATTTCCAAACTGTGTTCTGTCACGACTGCAGCTTCTACAAAATGCTGCAGCCAGGGTGCAAACCAAAGCAAGAAAAAGTGAGCACATTCCCCCAGTGTTAGCAGAAATGTGAGCACATTCCCCCAGTGTTAGCAGAAATGTGAGCACATTCCCCCAGTGTTAGCAGAAATGTGAGCACATTCCCCCAGTGTTAGCAGAAATGTGGGATTGAACCCACGACCCTCCGGTCAAGAGTCGAGAGCCCACCACTACTCCACACTGCTGCCCCTTATACTGGAGAAGCCCTGCCCATGTCCTAAACCACAAAAGAAGGACAAACTGACACTAGCAGATGCACAGGAGGTATATCAGTCAGTATTTCACAAATTTCAAATGAACTTAGTATTTTATTTCTTTTTAATCAAACAAGTGACATTTAAAAAAAAAAAAAAACACACACGTTTTTTGTTGTCAGCAGGATTCCTTGTGTGCCCAAAGTATCCTTCAGTGGAGTTGAAAATGCTGATTTAAAAGGCTGTAGTGGCTTTAAAAGGACATGTCCCACAATGTAACGTTATCACAGCAGGATGATACATCAACATCATGCTTCATTTTTTTTTAAATCTCAGTCACAGAGTGCAAGGCTGACACTGGACATGTCTTGAACTCTGATCCAGCACGGACTAGAATGAACCCGGGGTGCACACACACACACACACACACACACACCCAGCACAGTTATCAAGACACTGGACCACACTGACAGCTTTCAGTATTTAGCTCATCAGGTGCTCTAAACCTCCCATTATACACGGTCACACCAGATGGCAGCACAGCAGGGATTCAGATGGCATCTGCACTGTATAACATGATTTAGCTAGAAATGCTTTAAGACATGTTGAGGAGGTCTTCAGTTGATCAAAGTGTTCAAATAAGGCTCATCTAAAGCATGTCTTTCAAAACAAAATGTGCAAGTAAAATATGTTAATGATTTAAACTGACAGGCATATTTAAATCAACTGAAGGACCAAAATCAGAAGGAACTGAGAGCAATCTGAATAAATATTGGCAAATAAAAAGTAAGAACAGTAAGAACATGTAAAATAGCAACGCATTGACATGGTGCTGATTTGCAGTACAATGCTTCCTATCTAAATCGTTTTAATCCATTGCATTCTGCTCCCAATTGTGTGCTGAGTCACTATGACATGATGAGGGTGCATCGTTGCACAAAGAGAAGCAGCCCCTAACAGCCAGGCACTCTCCTGGTGGTGACTTCATTAGTAGAGGTGCTGGGACCAAAACTAATTCTAACTTGTCACTTTTCTAACTCTGTTTCATTATTTCTGGACGCTATCTTAGTGGTTTGATTCTCAAGTTTACATGGGCTGCCTTTTTCTTCCACTAGCCTTTATAAAATGTTCTTGGCGATGGCGTTCAGGGTTCGAATCTTGCTCACATCTGACACTTTGAGTGCATATTCAGGGGCGGACAATGCTGCCCCATGCTAACACAAGAATTCCTGCAAAGGAGAGCAGCAGTCACTTTATTAACCTGAAAATAACTCCTCAGATCTCACCAGCAGCACTCAACAATCACAGCTAATGGACATAAAGGCATATCTATCTGAAGCACTGAGAAAACAAAAACCATTGCAACCACAGCGGTATCTTTAAACCCTGCTATCCATTCTCATACAGACAAAATACAGGGAATGGTGCTGATTTGCAGTGCAAGGCTTCCTTCCTTTGTGACTCATGCAAGGGAAAGGCATCTCTGATTTCTGAGAAAGGGCTTAGGTTACAGTAAATGTATTGCTGTTCATTTGGATTGGGAAATGTCCAGTTTTCCTGCAAGCATCTCCTTTCACTTTTTGCACTACTTTGGAAGTCCCATGCCATCGACAGATCTCACCTGAATTTCATTGCAGAGTCCTTGCTGAGCGAGCAGAGCAGTGAAACTCCTGAGCCCCAGAGCCTCCAGGATCCTCTGCAAGTTCCTCTCTGTGATTCCTCCACCTGCAAGAGGCAGAGAAGGCACAGGCAGGGATCAATACTGAGCATGGAAACAGCAATGATTCCCATTAGCACTATCAACAACACTGGTGTCCTTATTCCTGTTAATCTTACAAAACTAGAAACAAATAACTCCGAGGCATACTTCTATCACCCTTCTGAGTTGCACAGTACTAGTTGTGTAACATTTACAGCAATTCCTTTCACATACACTGGTGCAAATTATGACCTTGAAAAAAAAAAAGGCCCAATAGCTTTAGAAAGCTAAACTAAATTCTTCCTAATACTGTACCTTATCGGTCCTGTCAGGCTCAGCCCCATGGTCTATGAGGAGGAGGCTGGGACCCCTGAACTGATCTTCACACAAGTGACAGGACACCAGGAAAGACCAGTGTGAACCATGGAAAAGATACAGACAGTGCTGCTGTAGTGATGAGGGGCTGCTACTGGATTTGGGTGCCTTGGTCTAACACTGCAGTACTGCACAGACGTTATACACAGCAGCAGCAGAAGACCACAGCGAATGCATATATAGTGACACTTTCACCATGGAAATGTACTTACCAGGCATAACAATTATTCTTCCTTTAGCCTGTTAATAAAAAGAGGAAGAACGATGAGGCGTTGCTGCCGGGCAGCCCAACAAGTACAGGCTTTAGAAACTTACAGTAAGGGGGCTCCGAGTGGCGATCCAGTAAAGGCACCTCGGATCGCAGGATGCGCCATAGAGCCTGAGAGTGCTGGTGCGAGTCCAGATTATGCTATCACGAGTTCCCAGGGGCGGTGCACACTGGCAGAGCCTCCTGGGTGGGAGGAAACTCAGGTCGGCAGGGTAATCCTTGGTTCACCGCACCAGCGACTCCTGTGGCCGACAGGGCGCCTGTGGGTCTGCTGTAGAAGCCACTCAGAACTGTGTTGTCCTTTGGCACTATGGGTCTGGTGGCTTCGCTGTAGACCTGCAGCACGAAAAAAGACGGCTTGGCAGGACACGTTTTGGAGGACACATGTGTCTGCCGCCACTTCGAGTCGCTGGGGGGTTGCAGTGGTGAACCGGGATAAAAATTATAATTGGGCATTCCAAATTGAGGAGAAAACCGGGGTAAAAACCATTAGCAATGACTAAATTAAAACAAAAAATAAACCCAAAGTGGAGTAAGAAGGGATGGGTTCCACGTTCCACGTGTCGCTACAACTGTTTAAATACCGTACCTGTCATTTCACTTTTCATTGTTAACACTTGTAAGTGTCAGGATTACTGCCCACATTATGAAACGGGTAACACAGCAATACCAATCCGTGATGTGGTATGGAACAGAAAAGCCACAGCACTTGTCGTTATGTTTTTTTTTTTTTTTTTTTCCTGCAGTGATTTAGGAGGACAGATCTCAAACCCCAGAGCACTAGAGTGGCCATTTTGAAAGAGCTTTGAAACAGACTTTAAAGTAACATGTTAACAATGAAAAAGAGAAATGACAGGTACGTTATTTAAACAGTTGTAGCAAAGCATTGGGGACGTGGAACACCAGATTTTTGACCCCTGCTTACTCTTTTAAAACATGTTTAAAAATACAGCTATTTTCATATTGTGGTATTTGATTTTGAGTAAATGTACTTTTTCCCGGCAAGTCATACATAACCTCTCAGTTCCACAGCTGTACTCTTGTTGAGAGCAGACTACACCACAGTAAGATAAGAAGCCAATACAGCACCCCACCTGCCTGAGAATATTAATGAGCCTGCCAGTCAGGATCCCACACCTGCTCGACCAGCCTCTTTATTAAAAGGCAGCCCTCCAGGGCACTGCTGTCACCCCGCTCGTCTTGCTCTCTCGAACCCCAGCGCAATCAGGGTCTCCATGGCAACCACTGGGTCACGCACCATGTCAAAGGCTGAGATAAAAAAAAAAAAAGCATTAAGTACATTAGATCCCATTTCCATGGCAGAAGTCCCCCAACACACACTGCATTGCACCAAGGTAAATGAGGTCCCACTGCATTGCACCAAGATAAATGAGGTCCCACTGCATTGCACCAAGGTAAATGAGGTCCCCTGCATTGCACTAAGGTAAATGAGGTCCCATTGCACCAAGGTAAATGAGGTCCCACTGCACCAAGGTAAATGAGGTCCCACTGCACCAAGGTAAATGAGGTCCCATTGCACCAAGGTAAATGAGGTCCCACCGCACCAAGGTAAATGAGGTCCCACTGCACCAAGGTAAATGAGGTCCCATTGCACCAAGGTAAATGAGGTCCCACTGCACCAAGGTAAAGGTCCCACTGCACCAAGGTAAATGAGGTCCCACTGCATTGCACCAAGGTAAATGAGGTCCCACTGCATTGCACCAAGGTAAATGAGGTCCCATTGCACCAAGGTAAATGAGGTCCCACTGCACCAAGGTAAATGAGGTCCCCCACCAAGGTAAATGAGGTCCCATTGCACCAAGGTAAATGAGGTCCCACTGAACCAAGGTAAATGAGGTCCCACTGCATTGCACCAAGGTAAAATGAGGTCCCACTGCATTGCACCAAGGTAAATGAGGTCCCACTGCATTGCACCAAGGTAAATGAGGTCCCACTGCATTGCACCAAGGTAAATGAGGTCCCACTGCACCAAGGTAAATGAGGTCCCATTGCATTGCACAAGGTAAATGAGGTCCCACTGCATTGCACCAAGGTAAATGAGGTCCCACTGCATTGCACCAAGGTAAATGATGTCCCACTGCACCAAGGTAAATGAGGTCCCACTGTATTGCACTGTTGTAAATGAGGTCCCACTGCATCAGGGTGACCAAGAATCTCAAACCAAGAATCTCAAAGCAGCCAGAGGGTCTTTGTTTTAGGAACTAATAAGAGAAAACTCACCCTCTTTATTACAGTTGCTTACCACCCCAATCCAGTCCAAAAGACAAAGCCTTTAGCCAAAATTACCTCTGTGAAAAGTAACCGCAGGGGTCGTGAAGGGCTGTAAAAAGAAAGAAAGAAAACAATGTATTCACTCACAGTATTTGTATTTATTTAGTTATTTTTATGTTGGGGTTTGAAAAAGTGGGATTGAGCTCTTGAAATAAAATAATTATGGAATTTTATATTATACAACAGTCTGAAAAAACATAGAGCTGTGTGTCTACACTCCCGTCCCCTCAGCGCCCCCAGCACCACCCCGCCTGCTCATGTGTAAAGCTGTGTAGATGATCAGTGCCTCTACCCAGCAGCTCCACACAGAGCTGTGTCTACACCCAGTCCTCTCAGCGCCCCAGCACCACCCCGCCTGCTCATGTGTAAAGCTGTGTAGATGATCAGTGCCTCTTACCCAGCAGCTCCACACAGAGCTCTGTGTCTACACTCCCGCCCTCTCAGCAGCAGCACCACCACCCCGCCTGCTCATGTGTAAAGCTGTGTAGATGATCAGTGCCTCTTACCCAGCAGCTCCACACAGAGCTCTGTGTCTACACTCCCCGCCCCGCCTCGCCCCCAGCACCACCCCGCCTGCTCATGTGTAAAGCTGTGTAGATGATCAGTGCCTCTTACCAAGCAGCTCCACACCGAGCTCTGTGTCTACACCCAGTCCTCTCAGCGCCCCAGCACCACCCCGCCTGCTCATGTGTAAAGCTGTGTAGATGATCAGTGCCTCTTACCCAGCAGCTCCACACAGAGCTCTGTGTCTACACTCCCATCCTCTCAGCCCCCAGCACCACCCAGTCTGCTCATGTGTAAAGCAGATGATTAGTGCCTCTACCCAGCAGCTCCACACAGAGCTCTGTGTCTACACTCCCGCCCCCTCAGCGCCCCCAGCACCACCCCGTCTGCTCATGTGTAAAGCTGTGTAGATGATCAGTGCCTCTACCCAGCAGCTCCACACAGAGCTGTGGCCACACTCCTGCCCTCTCAGCGCCCCCAGCACCCCCCGCCTGCTCATGTGTAAAGCTGTGTAGATGATCAGTGCCTCTACCCAGCAGCTCCACACAGAGCTCTGTGTCTACACTCCCGCCCTCTCAGCGCCCCCAGCACCACCCCGCCTGCTCATGTAAAGCTGTGTAGATGATCAGTGCCTCTACCCAGCAGCTCCACACAGAGCTCTGTGTCTACACTACAGTGCTCTCAGCGCCCCCAGCACCACCCCGTTTGCTCATGTGTAAAGCTGTAGATGATCAGTGCCTCTTACCCAGCAGCTCCACACAGAGCTCTGTGTCTACACTCCAGTCCTCTCAGCGCCCCAGCACCACCCCGCCTGCTCATGTAAAGCTGTGTAGATGATCAGTGCCTCTTACCCAGCAGCTCCACAGAGCTCTGTGTCTACACCCCGCCCTCTCAGCGCCCCCAGCACCACCCCGCCTGCTCATGTGTAAAGCTGTGTAGATGATCAGTGCCTCTTACCCAGCAGCTCCACACAGAGCTCTGTGTCTACACCCCGCCCGCCAGCCGCCAGCCCCCCAGCACCACCCCGCCTGCTCATGTGTAAAGCTGTTTAGATGATCAGTGCCTCTTACCCAGCAGCTCCACACAGAGCTCTGTGTCTACACTCCAGTCCTCTCAGCGCCCCAGCACCACCCGTCTGCTCATGTGTAAAAGCTGTGTAGATGATCAGTGCCTCTTACCCAGCAGCTCACACAGAGCTCTGTGTCTACACTCCAGTCCTCTCAGCGCCCCCAGCACCACCCCGTCTGCTCATAATGTGTAAAGCTGTGTAGATGATCAGTGCCTCTTACCCAGCAGCTCCACACAGAGCTCTGTGTCTACACCCAGTCCTCTCAGCGCCCCCAGCACCACCCCGCCTGCTCATGTGTAAAGCTGTGTAGATGATCAGTGCCTCTTACCCAGCAGCTCCACACAGAGCTCTGTGTCTACACTCCAGTCCTCTCAGCCCCCAGCACCACCCCGTCTGCTCATGTGTAAAGCTGTGTAGATGATCAGTGCCTCTACCCAGCAGCTCCACACAGAGCTCTGTGTCCACACTCCAGTCCTCTCAGCGCCCCCAGCACCACCCCGTCTGCTCATGTGTAAAGCTGTGTAGATGATCAGTGCCTCACCCAGCAGCTCCACACAGAGCTCTGTGTCTACACTCCCGCCCTCGCTCAGCGCCCCAGCACCACCCGTCTGCTCATGTGTAAAGCTGTGTAGATGATCAGTGCCTCTTACCCAGCAGCTCCACACAGAGCTGTGTCTACACCCAGTCCTCTCAGCGCCCCCAGCACCACCCCGGCCTGCTCATGTGTAAAGCTGTGTAGATGATCAGTGCCTCTTACCCAGCAGCTCCACACAGAGCTCTGTGTCTACACTCCTGCCCTCTCAGCCCCCAGCACCACCCCGCCTGCTCATGTGTAAAGCTGTGTAGATGATCAGTGCCTCTTACCCAGCAGCTCCACACAGAGCTCTGTGTCTACCTCCTCCCCCTCTCAGCCCCCCAGCACCACCCTGCCTGCTCATGTGTAAAGCTGTGTAGATGATCAGTGCCTCTTACCCAGCAGCTCCACACAGAGCTCTGTGTCTACACTACAGTGCTCTCAGCGCCCCCAGCACCACCCCGTTTGCTCATGTGTAAAGCTGTGTAGATGATCAGTGCCTCTACCCAGCAGCTCCACACAGAGCTCTGTGTCACACTCCGTCCCCGGCTCAGCGCCCCCAGCACCACCCCGCCTGCTCATGTGTAAAAGCTGTGTAGATGATCAGTGCCTCTTACCCAGCAGCTCCACACAGAGCTCTGTGTCTACACTCCAGTCCTCTCAGCGCCCCCAGCACCACCCGTCTGCTCATGTGTAAAGCTGTGTAGATGATCAGTGCCTCACCCAGCAGCTCCACACAGAGCTCTGTGTCTACACTCCAGTCCCTCTCAGCGCCCCCAGCACCACCCCGTCTGCTCATGTGTAAAGCTGTGTAGATGATCAGTGCCTCTTACCCAGCAGCTCCACACAGAGCTCTGTGTCTACACTCCAGTCCTCCTCAGCCCCCCAGCACCACCCCGCCTGCTCATGTGTAAAGCTGTGTAGATGATCAGTGCCTCTTACCCAGCAGCTCACACAGAGCTCTGTGTCTACACTCCAGTCCTCTCAGCGCCCAGCACCAACCCGGCCTGCTCATGTGTAAAGCTGTGTAGATGATCAGTGCCTCTTACCCAGCAGCTCCACACAGAGCTCTGTGTCTACACTCCCGTCCTCGCTCAGCGCCCCCAGCACCACCCCGTCTGCCCCATGACTCTTGCACAGGTGGATGTCCCTCTTCATGACCTCCACCTCACGGTCCGAGTACAGGAAGTCTCCCCCACGGACGGATCATGGCAAACACAGGGATCTGGACATGTTTGCTTCACAACCTGCAGCAGACCTGAGCACAGCAACAAGCACAGGCTGAGTAATAACAATGGGTTGCGGGGTCTACAGCGCAGCCTTGCGCTCACAAACACTCATGTGGTCACACAGGTAGCAGGACCTCAAGCTTCACTTGGTGTACAAGCTTCACAGGTCATGTCATGACTGTATGCATACTTTGTTCCCTCAGGACTCACCAATACTGGGTGTGATGCCTCCCTCCAGGAGGCTGGAACACAGCTCGATCCTGCAGGCACCTGGAGGTGGTGGAATAATACAGTAAGCATCCTAACAGACAGAAGATAAGAAGTAACTGCATGCATGTAGATATGCTGTACCTCCTCTTTCAGCGTTTATTGCAGATTCCACTGAATCCACGCACACCTCCATCAGAAAGCCATCAGCCATCCCTACAGAACCAGAAAACTGTATTGAAGCATAACAAGAAAACAAGAAAGCATAAATGTGTGCTTGTGTTACCGGAAGCAAAGCCTCTTACCAGACAGACTGAACTTCATAGTGTTCTTCTAATCAGCAAATATTTACCTAACTAAACAACACCCAATAATGGCAGGAACTTGTGATTATGGTTTTAAGGGATGTGTATAGAACACGCTCTGAATTTCTTGTGATTATGGTTTTAAGGGATGTGTAGAGAACACACACTCTGAATTTCTTGTGATTATGGTTTTAAGGGATGTGTATAGAACACGCTCTGAATTTCTTGTGATTATGGTTTTAAGGGATGTGTATAGAACACGCTCTGAATTTCTTGTGATTATGGTTTTAAGGGATGTGTAGAGAACACACACTCTGAATTTCTTGTGATTATGGTTTTAAGGGATGTGTATAGAACACACTCTGAATTTCTTGTGATTATGGTTTTAAAGGATGTGTAGAGAACACACACTGAATTTCTTGTGATTACGGTTTTAAAGGATGTGTAGAGAACACACACTGAATTTCTTGTGATTATGGTTTTAAGGGATGTGTAGAGAACACACACTGAATTTCTTGTGACAATCTAATTCTTACAATAGCCATCAGGTTGTAAAACTGGTCAAATAAAATAAAAATACATTATTCTTGAATCTTCACACAGTTTGGATAAACAATCAATTATTTTAAGTGTGGGTTGGATTTGAACTGTAATGTATTCATTGGATTGGACTTCGAAGCTAAACGCAGTGTTGCCACACATAGTCCCGTTTATTACATATAGGACCACAAGAGCTAGTTAACCTCACTGGACATTATGTATGCAGTTTTTACTAGGAAACACGATTATATTATGGTAAACAACACACCAGAATATACATGGGCACTCTTCATCGAATAAATACACGAACACGTGATTTTACATCAATGTATTACAATAGATTAGACATTCCTTTAAATCATAAAGTAGAGATTGTTAAAACATGCGATACGACTATTAAAACCCTCCTGTCGCACATAATTCGGTATATTGTTTGTGTCGCTGGATGTGTTGTAGTGTGAACGGTACGGATACGGTATGGCATGATGCAGATGGATATTAGTACAGAGCTATAATAAACACTCGCTCTTTGTCTCAATTACTTTGCTCCCCTAGGAATACATCTTGGTATCTGTCACATTCTACACCGTTTTAGAGCTAGGTTTTTTAAAAACGTTGATACAATTTGAGCGTCTCTTCATGTTTACCTGTTCAATCCAGCGAACCATTGACCCCTGCATCCTCCCTCTGATTGGCTGCCGTAATACAACAGCGGCCAATAACGTGTCTCTCATTTTGAAGCCACGGCGAAAGCGTCCACGTTGGTCACGTGATAGTGAACACACAAAAAAAGCTATAAGTTAACTTGATTTTTTAAAATAGCTTTACAATTTACTAAAGAGAAATCGAAAACACAGAAATAGCGTATCTAAGTTCGAATTCTTGTTACTCATTCAAGCGGTGCTTTGGCTTTCACTCGTACTATGCTTACAAATATTTTGCTGATTGGAAAGCTTTTTAAAATATACAATTTATTAGCTTAAGAAGTTAATTGTTCTTCACAAACAACCGCTGGATTTGTTCAAGCGTTCATTTCAAAAGAGGCACATTATGTACTAACTAACCCCTGTCATGTGATCACAACATGACCGCGCACGAAAAGGCTTCAGCTGCGCCTGACCCCGAAAATGTAATAAATCGCAAAAACTGTATTATTAAGTGTTTGGTTCTTACAATTCAAATAGCACTATATAAAATAATGATATTTCTACTAGTTTCATTTTACTGCATTATTAAAATATATATTTTTTTTAATCTGAGGGTCAAAGTTTATCCATATTGAAAGTTTTCACGTGGACAGTCGAGTACGCGTTGTGTGAGTGCAATTTGGATTATAGCTATTATTATTATTATTATTATTATTATTATTATTATTATTTAAAGAATGACGTTATCAAACCTATACACCCTCCTTATCCGTGTTGTTCTGTAGGAGATGCTGCGCTATACCTTTGATTGCGGGTGTCGGCTCGCTAAGGCCGGGGTTGCATGTGAGCAGTGGCGTGCAGATAAGAACGAAAAGACCAGAGGGTGCCATATCTTTATCCGTGAATACATGTAACGAAAGTTAAACGATATAATCATATACTCCAATAGCCTGGGTATCACGCTGCAATGAAAACAACTGGTCACGCCAAGGTCTGTGTCTTTGTTCTGTTACACCCTGAAGCGTCTCAGGCTTTCTTTGTCTTGCAGCAGCGTGTGCCGCAATGGCTGGCCAGAAGGGGGCGCAGCACTGCCACGGTCCAGGCGACCGTCCCTAGGGTTAGGGTTAGGTTTAGGTTTATACGGCTGGGGTGGGTTAGTGTGTCCTGTGTGTGCAGAGATACCTCTCCTTACAGTAGCTGTGTTCTGTGTCTGCAGAGATACCTCTCCTTACACTAGCTGTGTTCTGTGTCTCTGCAGAGATACCTCTCCTTACACTAGCTGTGTCCTGTGTGTGCAGAGATACCTCTCCTTACAGTAGCTGTGTTCTGTGTGTGCAGAGATACCTCTCCTTACAGTAGCTGTGTTCTGTGTCTGCAGAGATACCTCCTTACACTAGCTGTGTTCTGTGTGTGCAGAGATACCTCTCCTTACAGTAGCTGTGTTCCCTGTGTGCAGAGATACCTCTCCTTACACTAGCTGTGTCCTGTGTGTGCAGAGATACCTCTCCTTACAGTAGCTGTGTTCTGTGTCTGCAGAGATACCTCTCCTTACAGTAGCTGTGTTCCCTGTGTGCAGAGATACCTCTCCTTACAGTAGCTGTGTTCTGTGTCTGCAGAGATACCTCTCCTTACACTAGCTGTGTTCTGTGTCTGCAGAGATACCTCTCCTTACAGTAGCTGTGTTCTGTGTCTGCAGAGATACCTCTCCTTACAGTAGCTGTGTTCTGTGTCTCTGCAGAGATACCTCTCCTTACACTAGCTGTGTTCTGTGTCTGCAGATACCTCTCCTTACACTAGCTGTGTCCTGTGTCTGCAGAGATACCTCTCCTTACAGTAGCTGTGTCCTGTGTGTGCAGAGATACCTCTCCTTACAGTAGCTGTGTTCTGCATGATTTGCTTGTCTTCTGGCCGCTACCTGTTCTCTCGGAGGATCCCGCTGCCCACAAGAACCAGAATTGCTCTCACCTCCCTGTTGGCCATGGCGTACATGCAGGTTGGAAAGATATCTCGAAATGCATGCAAGGCTTTTTGTGTTATAAAATCTTGGTTAGTGCTTGTTTAATTCAGTGATAGGGGTGTAACGAGTCATCGTGTATCAATGAATAGAAATACTTTCTTTACATGATCTATCGTATCGTGAATCCAAAAGCACAACATAGCTCAATGTAGTTCTTTTTGTGGCTCATCATTAAGACCATTTGATCCTATTATGCATCATACAAGAAGTGCCCATCTCCTGATCCATACTGTATGGTGGCCTGCATGTCGTGAGATGAGTGTTTTGTTAACACCCCTGTTCACTAAAGCAGGAGGATTCCGGTGTTGGACTTCCACAAACGGATTGCTGTTGATTGCCACATAATAATTGTTTCTCTGTGTTTTAAACCAGGCTGGCCTGGACATCCGCACCCTGCTCCTCTATGTCCCCACACCCCTGGCTGCCACTCATCAGTCGGGGTCCCTGGCACTGCTCTCCCTGGCAATCTGGCTGCTGGCAGATAGACCCTGCTGCTGGACCACCTGTTCCCTTTCTCTTCAAGAGAGAGGTCCGATAGACCCTGCTGCTGGACCACCTGCTCCCTTTCTCTTCTTTAGAGAGAGGTCCGATAGACCCTGCTGCTGGACCACCTGCTCCCTTTCTCTTCTTTAGAGAGAGGTCCGATAGATCCTGCTGCTGGACCACCTGTCTCTTCAAGAGAGAGGTCCGATAGATCCTGCTGCTGGACCACCTGCTCCCTTTCTCTTCAAGAGAGGTCCGATAGACCCTGCTGCTGGACCACCTGCTCCCTTTCTCTTCTTTAGAGAGAGGTCCGATATAGACCCTGCTGCTGGACCACCTGCTCCCTTTCTCTTCTTTAGAGAGGTCCGATAGATCCTGCTGCTGGACCACCTGCTCCCTTTCTCTTCAGAGAGGTCCGATAGACCCTGCTGCTGGACCACCTGCTCCCTTTCTCTTAGAGAGAGGTCCGATAGACCCTGCTGCTGGACCACCTGCTCCCTTTCTCTTCTTTAGAGAGAGGTCCGATAGACCCTGCTGCTGGACCATCTGCTCCCTTTCTCTTCTTTAGAGAGAGGTCCGATATAGACCCTGCTGCTGGACCACCTGCTCCCTTTCTCTTCTTTAGAGAGGTCCGATAGATCTGCTGCTGGACCACCTGCTCCTTTTCTCTTCAGAGAGGTCTGATAGACCCTGCTGCTGGACCACCTGCCCTTTTCTCTTCTTTCGAGAGAGGTCCGATAGACCCTGTTGCTGGACCACCTGCTCCCGGACCACCTGCTCCCTTTCTCTTCAAGAGAGAGGTCTGATAGACCCTGCTGCTGGACCACCTGCTCCCTTTCTCTTCTTTAGAGAGAGGTCCGATAGACCCTGCTGCTGGACCACCTGCTCCCTTTCTCTTCTTTCGAGAGAGGTCCGATAGACCCTGCTGCTTAGTGCAGTAATACATTTAGATACGCATTTCAAAGAGGGGTCTTGTTTATGAAAGCCTGTTTGATTCAAACCTATCAACATTTTATAACTATTTCTTTAGCCATCTTCTCTCTTTTGTGGACTTCCTTTAATTCCACGATTATGCCACCAGATGGTGACAGAGGATCCAGCGCAGGATCCAGTGCATTCACCTGAATGAATGTTATTAGTGAAGAAACACCAGCAGTAGGTTTATATTGACAAGAAACACGAAGAACGCCTCTTGGTATCCGGTTGGTGTGAACACGAACCAGGGGGTCGCATCCAAACTTCTTATTTGATTTTGTTATTTCATTTGTAAATCCAGTTTGCTTTGCAGATAGTGCAGTGTTAATCTCTCACTGCATTTGCTAAAGAGTACTGCCCAGTGTTCTTATGCATAAGACATTGTAAAATATTGTAAATTATACAAATAAATAATGTCCTAAACCTTGTTCACAAGTTGCATTTTGTGTTAATAGAAATAGATTGTTTCCACAAATTGCCTTTTGGCACCACAAGGGGGTGCTCCAGGACTGGCGGTACAGCTACAATGCCGTGCTGATTTACTGTCAGTGAATGCAGACGGAGTGGTCTGTGCTTAGAGCTTGTTGGTATATTTTGAGGTGCTTACTAAATGAAAGCACATTCTAGTTATGTGTGTTTAGATTGTTGCTTCCTTTTCACAAGCTTCACATTTGACAGATGACTGCATTGTTGGATTATTCCATGGAGGAAAAACAGACTTGCAACAGTGGTGCATAGCAACTAATTTTATTTCTCTGTACAAAATATACATATTTGAAATGCAAAGCAGCCGGTAGAGAGTTGATAACTCGATACACTGACATCCAGTGAGCTACTCATTTCCAATGCTATAGAAACAGTGCATGCACAAATACAGCCGTCAGGATCTCGCTCATCTTTACTGGAGGATTTGCTGCGGCTCTGAAGCACTCTGGGGAGGGTGGAGTGCACATGGCACGGACACCAAAGGGACTGTAGTATGACATTTCCCCATTACTGACCGTAGTCCAAGATATTTGAGAAGGTTCGGAGACGGTAGAGGCTCCTGCTCTACTAGAACACTAGTCTCAATGGAGTCCATGCCTACGACCAATTCCTACTGACAAGAACCATGCCAGGAAATGAGTCCATTTCTACTGATGAACACAACCATCACACATTGGTTTGTTTTGGGTTTGTTTGTTTAATTGGTCTTTAACAAGAGATGTCATCTTTCAGTCTACTCAAAAACAGCGCTTTAAAACCTGCATAAAAAATGTAACAAAAGTACATATAATAAATGTGACTTCACAGCAATGCAGCTTCTGGGTGGGGAGTTAGAGGCAGTGTTCTCTACTATGAGAGGAAAGACCTGTGCATTCATATCACACAACTAGAGCAATGACATCACACAACTAGAGCAATGACATCACACAACTAGTGTAATAATATCACAACTAGTGCAACAATATCACAACGAGTGCAACGATATCACAACTAGTGCAATGACCACACAACTAGTGCAATGACATCACAACTAGTGCAATGACATCACACAACTAGAGCAATGACATCACACAACTAGTGTAATAATATCACAACTAGTGCAACAATATCACAACGGGTGCAATGACATAACACAACTAGTGTATCGATATCACACAACTAGTGCAATGACATCACACAACTAGTCCAATGGTATCACAACTAGTGCAATGATATCACATAACTTAGGGCATTTGTCATGTATGTGAATTTGAAAAGGGGGGGATCAAGATATTGATTATTAATACATTTCTACCCATTGATCTTTAAAGACCAGTGTTTCCATTTGGGGGCCGCAGCTAATTTCATGTTTATTAAGCCTGATGCAGTAGCTGAGGTATCTAGCTCTGTATCTAGCAGCAGTGTGGAGTAGTGGTTAGGGCTCTGGACTCTTGACCGGAGGGTTGTGGGTTCAATCCCAGGTGGGGGACACTGCTGCTGTATCCTTGAGCAAGGTACTTTACCTAGATTGCTCCAGTAAAAACCCAACTGTATAAATGGGTAATTGTATGTAAAAATAATGTATAAAAAAGAATGTAATTGTATGTAAAAATAATGCAATATCTTGTAACAATTGTAAGTCGCCCTGGATAAGGACGTCTGCTAAGAAATAAATAATAATAATAATATATCAACACAAAGTTCATTAAGCAGGCTTTGGAGTATCCTTTCAATTACTAACAGATTGCTAGAGTGGATGTGATAATCTCATGCTATGTAAAATGAAGGAGTTATTGTAATTCTGTCTGCAGTGCTACGGTAACATGACTGTGGATTTCATGGATTTGTTGATTTTTCATGACACCTCTTGCAGTGCCCGAATTGTCCCAGATTTTCAAAGGAGAGGCCCTGAAATCCAGCCAGCAAAAAGCTTTTTAAAAATCCATCCCCTTTTCTTTCTTAATGTTCCGGGTTTAGCTTAAATATTTGTTCCCATGTCACCTCTCCCAATGGCTCTTGTGTGAAAAATAAAAGCCCAGAGTCTCCCAGGAGGGCAGTGCCACGGGAGGGACCCGGCTCTCTCTAGGACTTCCTCTAGATAACATTGTCAAACAGCTGCATGGACCTCATGATGTTTTCATCCTAAAAACAGAACCAACAAAATACATGACGTCAAACCATCTTCCTACCCCTACCCCAGAGCAGCTAACAAAAAGACATCTGTATTCACTTGAGCACAAACCAGCAAACAGAAGTGCAGGGATTCTACGATAATTACAATCTGGAGGGCCTGGTTAGAATTCTGCACTGTGATTCGGATACTGGATTTGATTTCTTGATTTTTTTTGGAGCGTTGTATAATCATGCATTTTAGTAATGGTTACATAGTGGTTTTTCGCCACTAAGACTGAGTGTTTTAGGGTCATTGAACATGAACTCAGCCTGTAGTAGTGAAATCTGCTTCATACAGATACAGTATGTGTAGCTATGAATAGAGCCTGTCTTTAAAGCCAATTGAAGAGACAAACACACTCACTCATTTCTTCTGTAAAAATGTTCAAGGGTTTTAAAACAAGTCTGATTTAGTCCGTTCTCTATCAAACATACCTTCTGACATGATTCGATGAACTCGTCTATTGTCACAACCCCATCGTTATTCCTGTCCATTTTCTGAAAAGTGATACACAAATCAAGGATTTTATAAGAACAAATTACAAATAAAAAAATGTAAAACAATGTTTCAAAATGTTCCTATATTGAAAAATCTTTGTACAATCCTCTGGCGAAATAAAGATGGCTAGTTAATGCACAGCAGCATTCCCTGCCTGCGCAGTAACCTCTTTGGGTGGATTCATTCACAGCAGCATTCCCTGCCTGCGCAGTAACCTCTTTGGGTGGATTCATTCACAGCAGCATTCCCTGCCTGCGCAGTAACCTCTTTGGGTGGATTCATTCACAGCAGCATTCCCTGCCTGCGCAGTAACCTCTTTGGGTGGATTCATTCACAGCAGCATTCCTGCCCGCGCAGTAACCTCTTTGGGTGGATTCATTCACAGCAGCATTCCCTGCCCGCAGTAACCTCTTTGGGTGGATTCATTCACAGCAGCATTCCCTGCCTGCGCAGTAACCTCTTTGGGTGGATTCATTCACAGCAGCATTCCCTGCCTGCGCAGTAACCTCTTTGGGTGGATTCATTCACAGCAGCATTCCCTGCCTGCGCAGTAACCTCTTTGGGTGGATTCATTCACAGCAGCATTCCCTGCCTGCGCAGTAACCTCTTTGGGTGGATTCATTCAGTTTCTATTGCTCTTCATGCTCTGGCTGCAGGTGTTACCTGAAAGAAGGACTCCACATGTTCCCTGTGTGTATCATCCTGCATGCAGGGGGAGGTGCATTTCCCCATCATGTCGTAGATCGATTTCATTATAGCTATCATCTCCTGCAAAGCACAGTAAAGCACATCAGCTCTTAATACACATGCCAGGAATATACACAGGCCACAGTATATTCAGATAGAATGGTGGTCCCTTTATATGTGTTTGGAGTGGCTGACAGGCTGGCTTGTAATTAACAGGTTCTGACATCACCTTCCGTGATATGAGTATTATGACATATTTAATCTACATATGTAGAGTGTGGAATGGTACAGTGAGAAGCACAGATAGACATTGGAGAGCATGCTTCATGAAAGCCTCAGTGAGAGCACAGATAGACATTGGAGAGCATGCTTCATGAAAGCCTCAGTGAGAGCACAGATAGACATTGGAGAGCATGCTTCATGAAAGCCTCAGTGAGAGCACAGATAGACATAGGAGAGCATGCTTCATGAAAGCCTCAGTGAAGAAGCACAGATATACATTGGAGAGCGTGCTTCATGAAAGCCTCAGTGAGAGCACAGATAGACATTGGAGAGCATGCTTCATGAAAGCCTCAGTGAGAAGCACAGATAGACATTGGAGAGCATGCTTCATGAAAGCCTCAGTGAGAGCACAGATAGACATAGGAGAGCGTGCTTCATGAAAGCCTCAGTGAAGAAGCACAGATAGATTGGATTGGCGTGCTTCATGAAAGCCTCAGTGAAGAAGCACAGATATACATTGGAGAGCGTGCTTCATGAAAGCCTCAGTGAGAAGCACAGATATACATTGGAGAGCATGCTTCATGAAAGCCTCAGTGAGAAGCACAGATAGACATTGGAGAGCATGCTTCATGAAAGCCTCAGTGAGAGCACAGATAGACATTGGAGAGCATGCTTCATGAAAGCCTCAGTGAGAGCACAGATAGACATAGGAGAGCATGCTTCATGAAAGCCTCAGTGAAGAAGCACAGATATACATTGGAGAGCGTGCTTCATGAAAGCCTCAGTGAGAGCACAGATAGACATTGGAGAGCATGCTTCATGAAAGCCTCAGTGAGAAGCACAGATAGACATTGGAGAGCATGCTTCATGAAAGCCTCAGTGAGAGCACAGATAGACATAGGAGAGCGTGCTTCATGAAAGCCTCAGTGAAGAAGCACAGATAGACATTGGAGAGCGTGCTTCATGAAAGCCTCAGTGAAGAAGCACAGATATACATTGGAGAGCGTGCTTCATGAAAGCCTCAGTGAAGAAGCACAGATATACATTGGAGAGCGTGCTTCATGAAAGCCTCAGTGAGAAGCACAGATATACATTGGAGAGCATGCTTCATGAAAGCCTCAGTGAGAAGCACAGATAGACATTGGAGAGCGTGCTTCATGAAAGCCTCAGTGAGAGCACAGATAGACATTGGAGAGCGTGCTTCATGAAAGCCTCAGTGAAGAAGCACAGATATACATTGGAGAGCGTGCTTCATGAAAGCCTCAGTGAGAAGCACAGATATACATTGGAGAGCATGCTTCATGAAAGCCTCAGTGAGAAGCACAGATAGACATTGGAGAGCGTGCTTCATGAAAGCCTCAGTGAGAGCACAGATAGACATTGGAGAGCATGCTTCATGAAAGCCTCAGTGAGAGCACAGATAGACATTGGAGAGCATGCTTCATGAAAGCCTCAGTGAGAGCACAGATAGACATAGGAGAGCATGCTTCATGAAAGCCTCAGTGAAGAAGCACAGATATACATTGGAGAGCGTGCTTCATGAAAGCCTCAGTGAGAGCACAGATAGACATTGGAGAGCATGCTTCATGAAAGCCTCAGTGAGAAGCACAGATAGACATTGGAGAGCATGCTTCATGAAAGCCTCAGTGAGAGCACAGATAGACATAGGAGAGCGTGCTTCATGAAAGCCTCAGTGACAGCACAGATAGACATAGGAGAGCATGCTTCATGAAAGCCTCAGTGAGAAGCACAGATAGACATTGGAGAGCATGCTTCATGAAAGCCTCAGTGAGAGCACAGATAGACATAGGAGAGCATGCTTGTTGTTGCAGAGCGTGCCTCTTTGGTGATGCAGCCGTCCTTGTTGAGATCGTAGAGGTTGAAAGCCCAGTTTAGACGGTCATTAATGGTGCCTCTAAGGATGATGGACAGCCCCATGACAAAATCCTGGGGAGGGAACACACAAGACTTCTTTTTATTTCTTTCTTAGCAGACGCCCTTATCCAGGGCGACTTACAATTGTTACAAGATATCACATTATTTTTACATACAATTACCCATTTATACAGTTGGTTTTTTTTTACTGGAGCAATCTAGGTAAAGTACCTTGCTCAAGGGTACAGCAGCAGTGTCCCCCACCTGGGATTGAACCCACGACCCTCCGGTCAAAAGTCCAGTGCCCTAACCACTACTCCACACTGCTGCCCAGACGTGTCAGCTATTAGCAATCCACTGGGATCTGTTCATACAGTTAAACACCTGCTCACACAAACCTCACTGTACCAGAGAGACAGCACGTCAAATACAGTTAAACAAACCTCACTGTACCAGAGAGACAGCATGTCAAATACAGTTAAACAAACCTCACTGTACCAGAGAGACCATGTCAAATACAGTTAAACAAACCTCACTGTACCAGAGACAGCATGTCAAATACAGTTAAACAAACCTCACTGTACCAGAGAGACAGCACGTCAAATACAGTTAAACAAACCTCACTGTACCAGAGAGACCATGTCAAATACAGTTAAACAAACCTCACTGTACCAGAGAGACCATGTCAAATACAGTTAAACAAACCTCACTGTACCAGAGAGACCATGTCAAATACAGTTAAACAAACCTCACTGTACCAGAGAGACCATGTCAAATACAGTTAAACAAACCTCACTGTACCAGAGAGACCATGTCAAATACAGTTAAGCACCCTCTCACACAAACCTCACTGTACAGTTTACTAAACACATCCCTCTCACACAAATAGGCAGATTTATTCATTCTTACCTCAAAGCTGATAGATCCGTTTTTGTCAGTGTCAAAAGCTTCAAACAGGAAGTGTGCGTATGTACTTGAATCTAAAAAATAAAATAATTCTCAGTGTTCTCAGTATGCAGATATGAATTCAGCAGCTACACCGGGTCAGCATGTTATCACTGTTAAGAGAGGATGAGGTGTGAACTCAATACAGACAGGGATGGAAACTGATCACACGTCACTGTTAAGAGAGGATGAGGTGTGAACTCAATACAGACAGGGATGGAAACTGATCACACATCACTGTTAAGAGAGGATGAGGTGTGAACTCAATACAGACAGGGATGGAAACTGATCACATGTCACTGTTAAGAGAGGATGAGGTGTGAACTCAATACAGACAGGGATGGAGAAGAGCAGAAGACACTCACCTCCTTGGGGGAAGAACTGGGAATAAATCAGCTTGAAGGTCTCCTCATTGACCACACCGCTGGGACACTCCTGCAGGGGGCAGCACAGACACCACAGTTAGAGGCGAGTCGCTCACTCACTGGGAGAGAGCCATGAGACAAAGTGAAAGAAAGAAAGAAAGAAGAAAGAAAGAAAAAGAAAGAAAGAAAGATGGTTTGGAGAGACAAGTAGTAAAAAGAGGCAGACTCACATTCTTGAATCCCCGGTAGAGGACCTGCAGCTCTTTCTTGGTGAACTTGGTTTGCTCCTGAAGCTTGTCAAGTCCCTCTGGGCGATAGCACACAGTGGAGAGTTCAAAATCATCCTCTGTGCTGTCTGTGACAGGGATTAGAAGAACACAGTGATCACTGACTGAAACACAGTCTACTGTCCAACCTGTATCCTCTGACACAGGATTCAGAAAGACAGTGTTCATGAAGTGCACAGTGCTCCCTCAGGCTGCAGCTTCCATAGAACCTGGCCTCTCTCACAGTATGTGTCAGTGCCAGTATAGAACCTGGCCTCTCTCACAGTATGTGTCAGTGCCAGTATAGAACCTGGCCTCTCTCACAGTATGTGTCAGTGCCAGTATAGAACCTGGCCTCTCTCACAGTATGTGTCAGTGCCAGTATAGAACCTGGCCTCTCACAGTATGTGTCAGTGCCAGTATAGAACCTGGCCTCTCTCACAGTATGTGTCAGTGCCAGTATAGAACCTGGCCTCTCTCACAGTATGTGTCAGTGCCAGTATAGAACCTGGCCTCTCTCACAGTATGTGTCAGTGCCAGTATAGAACCTGGCCTCTCTCACAGTATGTGTCAGTGCCAGTATAGAACCTGGCCTCTCTCACAGTGTGTGCCAGTGCCAGTACAGAACCTGGCCTCTCTCACAGTGTGTGCCAGTGCCAGTATAGAACCTGGCCTCTCTCACAGTATGTGTCAGTGCCAGTATAGAACCTGGCCTCTCTCACAGTATGTGTCAGTGCCAGTATAGAACCTGGCCTCTCACAGTATGTGTCAGTGCCAGTATAGAACCTGGCCCTCTCACAGTGTGTGCCAGTGCCAGTATAGAACCTGGCCTCTCTCACAGTGTGTCAGTGTCAGTATAGTGGCCTCTCTCACAGTGTGTGCCAGTGCCAGTATAGAACCTGGCCTCTCTCACAGTGTGTGCCAGTGCCAGTATAGAACCTGGCCTCTCTCACAGTATGTGTCAGTGCCAGTATAGAACCTGGCCTCTCTCACAGTGTATGCCAGTGCCAGTATAGAGCCTGGCCTCTTTCACAGTGTGTGCCAGTGTCAGTATAGAACCTGGCCTCTCTCACAGTGTGTGCCAGTGCCAGTATAGAACCTGGCCTCTCTCACAGTGTGTGCCAGTGCCAGTATAGAACCTGGCTATGGCAGCTCAGTTGGAACCAGTTGAAGTCTCTTTGGCTGATTGAGGACCAGCTCTTTTTCAGTTCTTATTGACTAAGTTCTCTTAGCGCTGGTTTTCCTAATAGACCGCCAATATTGGCGCCCCCAAATCAGATCAAATGAAAAGGTAAAGAAGTAATAATACAGCAGAGCAGCGATGAGACAACACTGAAAACTTAACCAAGCTTCTCATCAACACCCGACAGAGAACACTAAAATGAACCTACCTTTCACAGCACAGTCCAGTGCCGTAACCAGACAGATGAACCAGTTACCTTCCAAACTGTATCCCAGCACTCTACCCACTTAACTTCCCTATTATTCCATCCTGCTCCCCTCGCCTCAGCTACTGGCCTCACTCCAAGCACTGACCTCCCCTGACCCAGCTTCTCCGACCTCACTGCTCAGTACCTAGCAGGGTTGTTCTTCTTCAAGCACGGTTATGCATTCATCACAACCCTGGCCACACAGTCCCATATGAGCTGTACTGATGAGTTTCACTGTCAGTCCCCTCAGTGTTCATTGGGACCATGCTGTGTGCTGGAACTGTGACACAGTGGTGTAGAAATCTTCCTCCCTACGTTCCAAGAGCTCTGAGAGAGACTTTCAGAAAAGAGGGACGGCTGACAGATTCTTCGAAAAGAACACAGTGTTTTCATAGGATGTTGAGTTATTCATCGGATATTGGAGCTCCATGACCCTTCGTTTCTGGTTTTATTACTAATCGCTGTGCTTGCAGCCTCACTGCATTGTGACTGTACGGGTTACAGAAGCGAGTTCTCAGTGCAGAGTTCAGATCTGCGCTGTGCTTGCAGCCTCACTGCATTGTGACTGTACGGGTTACAGAAGCGAGTTCTCAGTGCAGAGTTCAGATCTGGTGCTCTGCTTGTTTCTGCCACAACATTCTTTTGCCCATGAATCAGCCCGTCTTCTTTTTCAGGGGTGAGGCTGTACTGTTACAGATGGATTCTAATAGATTTATCAGCAGTTTTTGATGGATAACCTCATTAGACTGCAGAGAAGAAGGGATATAACAGGATAAACTCATTGCGCATTGTTACTGTGGAAGTGAACGGACAGAGCATTCACCAGCTATGTATAAGCTTTCCAAAGCAATTACCTGTTACAGAAACATCACTCTAAATAAGCAGGTTATTATCAGTTAAAAACAACACAGCAGATGAATATTAACAGTCAGAGTACAGCTGCTCTGCTGAGCAGTAGGTTATATTTACAGTACAGCGCATGTGTCTCCAGAGCAGTGCATTATTGCTTGTAAACCACACCACGCTGTATCCTGTGCCCTTGCTAACAGGTAAATACATGAAGGAATGGAAGTGTCACTTGCATTCACTGACTGTAGGGATGGGGCTGGGCTGGCAGCAGGACAGCAGTCTGAGGAACCTCTGCTTTATGGTTTTTTTGTTATGGCTGGGAGGGTTACCTGGAAATCACCAACCAGAACAGAGAGGTTAACAGCAAGTCAAATTCGCAGGAACACACACACGCAGGCACACACAGAGAGCATGCAGACACAATGCAGGCACAAACAGAGACACACACAAACACAATGCAGGCACAAACAGAGACACACACAAACACAATGCAGGAACAAACAGAGACACACACAAACACAATGCAGGAACAAACAGAGACACACACAAACACAATGCAGGAACAAACAGAGACGCACACAAACACAATGCAGGAACAAACAGAGACACACACAAACACAATGCAGGAACAAACAGAGACACACACAAACACAATGCAGGAACAAACAGACACACACAAACACAATGCAGGAACAAACAGAGACACACACAAACACAATGCAGGAACAAACAGAGACACACACAAACACAATGCAGGAACAAACAGAGACACACACAAACACAATGCAGGAACAAACAGAGACACACACAAACACAATGCAGGAACAAACAGAGACACACACAAACACAATGCAGGAACAAACAGAGACACACACAAACACAATGCAGGAACAAACAGAGACTCACACAAACACAATGCAGGAACAAACAGAGACACACACAAACACAATGCAGGAACAAACAGAGACACACACAAACACAATGCAGGAACAAACAGAGACGCACACAAACACAATGCAGGAACAAACAGAGACACACACAAACACAATGCAGGAACAAACAGAGACACACACAAACACAATGCAGGAACAAACAGAGACACACACAAACACAATGCAGGAACAAACAGAGACACACACAAACACAATGCAGGAACAAACAGAGACACACACAAACACAATGCAGGAACAAACAGTGACACACACAAACACAATGCAGGAACAAACAGAGACACACACAAACACAATGCAGGAACAAACAGAGATGCACACAAACACAATGCAGGAACAAACAGAGACACACACAAACACAATGCAGGAACAAACAGAGACACACACAAACACAATGCAGGAACAAACAGAGATGCACACAAACAGAATGCAGGAACAAACAGCCTGAGCCAGATATATTTATATTTCCCTGAACATTGTGTTTTGTTTTATTTTCAGACTTTTAATATATTGTCTAATTTACTAATAACATCAGAACTGTATACAATGAATATACAATAGCAGACTCGTGTTGAAATGACATGTTTTCATATCTCATGGCACTGGAAGACTGTCTGCAATGGGAACGTTTCCCGTCTCTAAGTTTAGACAATTCATCAAAAAAGATGAACATGGGGCTCCCGAGTGGCGCATCCAATAAAGGCGCTCCACATGGAGTGCAGGATGCGCTCTATAGTCTGGACATTGCGAGTTCGAGTCGGCGCAGGGGTGGTAGCAGTGAGCTGAGCTTAAAAAATAATTGGCCATTCTAAATTGGGAGAAAATATTAAAAATAATTGGCGACGACTAAATTTATTTTATAAAAAAAAAAAAATTTGTGGTCGGGGCCAAACCTATCCTGGTAATGCCACTGCCATGTTGTATTTCTGCACTCAGTCAAAGCACGCACATACACATGCACATACACATGCACACACACATGCACATACACATGCACACACACATGCACACACGCACGCACTCACACGCACACATACGCACGTACACGCACACACACTGCAAGCGGCAATCCCAAAGCAAGCAATCTCTTTCTGAATGTGCCGTTGTTTGCTGACCCAGCTTTTAGGGTTAGTTAATTATTTTATACATTTTGGAGAGACAGGTTATACATGTAGATATTGTGTGTAAACTTTACTGAAAACCAGGTGTGTGGTTTACATGTACTAATAACAACACACTGCTCTGCAGAGCAAGTCTGTGGAGTCACCACTTCTCTACCGAGTGCATCGAGGCATTTCATTCAGTAAGAAAAGAGCAGACTGCTGTTTTAGAAGGGCTTCTAAAACCTTCCACAGCACCCACTGCAGTATCTTGTGGATTGTGTTCAGTGCTCTCTCTACAGTACCTTGTGGATTGTGTTCAGTGCTCTCTCTACAGTATCTTGTGGATTGTGTTCAGTGCTCTCTCTACAGTATCTGGATCCCTGGAGAGCCCTTCTCTAGTCACCACTGACTCGAACCCCTATCACACACTCGCCACTCTCTCTGTATGGAGAAGGTAAGGCTGACTATTGGACAATCAGCAATCAGAAGGTTAAGACGGGTTTTAAGAACATAAGAACATAAGAATGTTTACAAACATAAGGAGGCCATTCGGCCCATCTTGCTCGTTTGGTTGTTAGTAGCTCATTGATCCCAGAATCTCATCAAGCAGCTTCTTGAAGGATCCCAGGGTGTCAGCTTCAACAACATTACTGGGGAGTTGGTTCCAGACCCTCACAATTCTCTGTGTAAAAAAGTGCTTCCTATTTTCTGTTCTGAATGCTCCTTTATCTAATCTCCATTTGTGACCCCTGGTCCTTGTTTCTTTTTTCAGGTCGAAAAAGTCCCCTGGGTCGACATTGTCAATACTTTTCAGAAAGAGTATTAATTCTAGTAACTGTATAAATTAGGAAGCTAATAAGTGAACTGCTTCTTCATGCAACTTTGTTTTATTTCTATCTTATCAGTGCAATTGTTTTTAACTACTTGACTCGACCCAATTACACAGAAGCACAGGTCATGTGTAACACTGGTAGTGTGCTACTGCAGTCACCCTCCAGAGGGCAGCATGTACACACTCATTCACAGCAGGCTCAAGAGCAGTTTGATTCTTACTAAATCACACACAGTCCAGCCAAACGAAGTTCAGCACAATATGGGAGCTTTGTGATTTAAACTTGTAGGAATAAAAGCGATGCGATGTGAAAAATAAAAATAGTTACAAACAAACCAACAATATAGTTAGCTGTGTGTTTGAATGGACTTATGGGTTTTGGGTTTCTGTGCTGTTTACAAGCACACCTGGTTAATGCAGCTCCTGGCAGTGCTCTTACCCCACTGTGCTGTTTACATTAATTCAGGGTTTGCACAAGACCACCACTTATTAGGGGAAATGTACAGTACCACCGTTTGTTACATGTATACGCGAATAACCCACACCCACAATTCCAATGTAATATCCAGTAGCAAGTTGGCCATCAGCCTTAAGGTACAATTTGATCCCTGTGTTTATGGTGTTGTATGATGTCAGAACCAGTTTAATGATGTAATGGTTTCATTTTGCTGTTGCTCCCAGGGAAACTAGCACTGGCGCAAAACTTGGAAGGCTGGGGTTGGGGTTGGGGTTGGGGTTGGGGTTGGGGTTGGGGTTGGGGTTGGGGTTGGGGCTGGGGCTGGGGCTGGGGCTGGGGCTCACACAAATACAAAACATATTTCATTTGCCAAGACATTCAGTTCTAAAGAAGGATTGTAAACCCAAGAAATCACAAAATGAAAGTAAAATTAAGAAAAAGCACTACTGGACCCTCAAGAGAAATCTACCTATATAATGATCTACACGTTTTCTTCGACTAGATTTCTAATCAGTCATGTGATAAGAGTTGTCTCTGGATTTAAAAATGCCTGAATCTCCAGAAGCAGAAAGTTTTTTTTTTTTTTTAAAGCAATGCCTTTCACAGAGTAGTGGCTGATCTGTAGACACAGAAGTGATTTTCCTCATCCAGCAAATAAAATGTATTTTTTAACACCTCTCTGATGTAGTTAGTGTCCCCCTCAGCACTCACAAGCACCTGCCTGTCTCAGCTTTCCTTCTGTTTAACCTCACTGCTCCCACTTTCAACAGGGACAGATCCTTCTGTCTCTGCATTCCGCAATACATTAAAAACTGGTGTGTTAGTGGCACTGATGAGCGGGTCAAAGTGCAAGAACTCCAGTAACAGTGAAAAGACCCTCCAGCACTGAGGAGACAATCACACTAAAGCAGACAAACTGTCTAGCTGGAGCGGCACACCCACGCCACAGCCTCTGAACCCAGCCTGCATTCGAAACAGGGACACCTCAGCTGTGGGACTGGGAAGAGTGGCCCGATACGATGAGAACAAACATTCTCACTGGACTGCATACTGCATACAGCAGAGCGATGGATAGGAGGCAGTGTGGTTCTCACTGGACTGCACACAGCAGAGCGATGGACAGGAGGCAGTGTGGTTCTCACTGGACTGCACACAGCAGAGCGATGGACAGGAGGCAGTGTGGTTCTCACTGGACTGCACACAGCAGAGCGATGGACAGGAGGCAGTGTGGTTCTCACTGGACTGCACACAGCAGAGCGATGGATAGGAGACAGTGTGGTTCTCTCTGGTACTGCATTCCCGAGAAGACAGGCTGAAAGATTGCTTTTCATGACTGGATAACTAATGAATCTGCCAATTTAATATTCATTTTGCACATTTCCTATTCTCTGCTCTCTCTCTCTCTCTCTCTGTTTTTTTATTTTTTCCCTCAGATGTGCGAAACGCATTGAAAGGTCGAATGTCCTGAATATCTTTAATAAAGATTTGCATATACAAGAATGTATTTCCCTTATAAGACCATTTTGAAACTGTCATCTACATAGGGCAGCAGTGTGGAGTAGTGGTTAGGGCTCTGGACTCTTGACCGGAGGGTCGTGGGTTCAATCCCAGCTGGGGGACACTGCTGCTGTACCCTTGAGCAAGGTACTTTACATGGATTGCTCCAGTAAAATCCCAACTGTATAAATGGGTAATTGTATGTAAAAATAATGTGTAAAAAATAATGTAATTGTATGTAAAAAATAATGTGATATCTTGTAACAATTGTAAGTCGCCCTGGATAAGGGCGTCTGCTAAGAAATAAATAATAATAATACTATATAATATGATCTGCGTATTATCTTGAGTTCTAACTGAGCTAGGAGCAGGGACACTTCCACAGAGGGATGCTGGCCAGCAGATTTCAAGACTAGGACAGGAGCAGGGACACTTCCACAGAGGGATGCTGGCCAGCAGATTTCAAGACTAGGACAGGAGCAGGGACACTTCCACAGAGGGATGCTGGCCAGCAGATTTCAAGACTAGGACAGGAGCAGGGACACTTCCACAGAGGGATGCTGGCCAGCAGATTTCAAGACTAGGACAGGAGCAGGGACACTTCCACAGAGGGATGCTGGCCAGCAGATTTCAAGGCTAGGAGGCTTGTGCCTTTGGGGAAGGTAGCAGCACATCAATGTGTTTAATTGAGTATAAAAACACCTCATCTGAGAACTGACCTTTCAGGAATGTCTTTCCTTCATTAACTTTCTTTTTCTTGACATACTGGAACGCTGTAGCTTTGCATGACACAGCAGCACACAATCTCTCTCTGTCTCTGTCTGTGTGAGCTGGGCAGACAGATCGCTCTGGTCTGCTCACCCATTAAACTTTCATTTGAAACGTTCCTGCCGAAGGGATTGTTGTTTTGCAGCGTGTGTTAATATTTCACGGATCCCCCTGCCTGCCTGGTAAAGGGTGACGTTCTCAATTTCAAAAGGAGCTCGCTGTCTGTTGAAGAGGTGTACTGCGTGTATACTTGCTCTGCTTCTGGTATTGAGACTGAATGCCCAGCGGCTCTGCGAGTGCAGCTGCTGCTGTAGCAACTCGCACACTATTCTTATTTCTAATAGGGATCAAACACACAGATTATATATTAGGACTTTATTAGGGGTTGGATACAGGACTTGTCTGTTAACAATTTCAGTTAAATATCAGTTGATCAAGTCTCATTTATTGATGCATTCAATGACATATAAAAGCAACATTACCCAGCAAATGGACCAGACCAAGACCAGTCTGCACTGTCTGGCAATCCCACGACTGCTTCAATAGTTAAAATGCACAGACAGCAGCAGATAACTGGGAGCGCAATCAGTCCTGCACAAGCAGCTCTGCGTGTCCAAAATCTTAATGCAACAGGGCCTGTTGCAGACATGGTTACAGTGCTGTGATTCGCTCCTAACAAGTGCAATTATCCACAGCGTCTGGCTGATTCTGGCTGCTTCCTGAAATGAAGGCTTGAAATCCATTCTCAATAGCAGTGTTAATGCCCTCAGCAGCATTTTCTTTATTAATAGTCTATATGCTGCAAATCGTAAGCACAACCCTTGTGGTAGCTGAGGTGAAATGTTTCAGGAATATAAAAACAGATCATTTCACCAGAGCTTCAAGTATACAGTACTGCTGTACCTGCAACATGATCTGTAAAAGAGCTTCAGTCAAAATCCAAAAAGAACCAAGCACTGCAGACATCCCATTGCATCGCTTCCCAGGAGCAGAGTGCAGTCACAAGCACTGCAGACATCCCATTGCATCGCCTCTCAGGAGCAGAGTGCAGTCACAAGCACTGCAGACATCCCATTGCATCGCCTCTCAGGAGCAGAGTGCAGTTACAAGCACTGCAGACATCCCATTGCATCGCCTCCCAGGAGCAGAGTGCAGTCACAAGCACTGCAGACATCCCATTGCATCGCCTCTCAGGAGCAGAGTGCAGTTACAAGCACTGCAGACATCCCATTGCATCGCCTCCCAGGAGCAGAGTGCAGTCACAAGCACTGCAGACATCCCATTGCATCGCCTCTCAGGAGCAGAGTGCAGTTACAAGCACTGCAGACATCCCATTGCATCGCCTCCCAGGAGCAGAGTGCAGTCACAAGCACTGCAGACATCCCATTGCATCGCCTCTCAGGAGCAGAGTGCAGTCACAAGCACTGCAGACATCCCATTGCATCGCCTCCCAGGAGCAGAGTGCAGTCACAAGCACTGCAGACATCCCATTGCATCGCCTCTCAGGAGCAGAGTGCAGTTACAAGCACTGCAGACATCCCATTGCATCGCCTCCCAGGAGCAGAGTGCAGTCACAAGCACTGCAGACAAGCAGCCAGCACAGGTCTGAACTCCCTGTGATACACCCTCAATATATCCCTGAATTAGAAATCATTAAAGCACTGCCCCACACAGAAATCAGCAGGACAATACGTGTTCATACAGAACGCTTCATTGTAAATTCGAATGCAAATTTAATGAGTCAAGCAGACAAACAATTTTGCCAAAATGTCTGGCCGCGTGACCACAGTATACCATGTGCGCTAGGACGGGCCCGCACAGGTACTGTCCTCCCCTTCCTAACATTAATAGAAAGGGGTCAAGCTTTAACACAGCGCTGTGTGTCAGGGAGGCAGCTCCTAAAAGCCATGTTCTGGTGTTGGCTGTTTGTCTACTTTGACCTCTACAGAGTACAGCTGTAATAACACTGAAAAGGTGCATTTGAAAGGACTAGAAATGAAGCTATACCGGATGGCCTGATAGCCACCTCGCTCAATCCAGAAGAATGCCTTGGGTTCCCTGATTCAGTGCAGGCTCTCCTCCGCTGGGATTTAACTTCCCCTCTTGTTAAAGTTCCTTTGATGTGTGAGAAACGACATGCTGGGGTAATTGCATGACAGCTTGCTCCCCCTTTGCAAGTCAGGCAGAAACTAAGTGACACAGACTGCGATGGGATAATGCCAGTCTCCTGTTAAAAGCTGTCAGGGACTCAGACAGCGAAGTCCTCCGAGTCTGCTTCACAAAGTCAAAGAACAGTAAGACCAAGCCTGGCTCTGCACTGGAGTCAGCCTCGTCACGAATCACTCAAAGCCTAATAGGATTTGAAGGTTCAATCAGGACAGCTCAATGAAATGGGCACCGTCACACTCGCTCCATTCAATTCTAGCAGCCTCCCCAAGACTACATCCCCAGAGCCCAGCAGAGGACACAGCCCTCCCTGTGTGATCAGCACAGCTTACTCTATATATACTGTACACGTCTTCTTTTCAATTCAAGTTCAAATCATTTTAATTATATAATCAAGGTTACAGCAGGCTAATTCAAAAGCCTTTAATGTGATCACATATACATATATATATATATATATATATATATATATATATATATATATATATATATATATATCAATCATTTGAGAAATCTTTGTTACAGGAAACTATAAACAGAATTCCTGTCCCTCCTGAGACGCTGGCGATTCGTCAAACTCAATTATTTATGCCCCATTCTCTGTTCATAATGAGTTTTAACCCGAGGGCACTGCCGAGGAGCCCACCAGATTCATCACCAAGCACAGAGTGTTAAAAACACGCTGTTGAGCACCCATTATTAACAGAGAGTGAAGCCAGAGAGTGGCAGACACAGATCCTGCAGCAAAACCATGGAGCAGAATACACACAGACTGGAGGTCCAGACATTGTGCCTTTACAGTGCGAGGAAAAATAAACCTGTGTGTGTGTTATGGGAACAGATGAGCGAGGAATGATTATTATTATTTATTTCTTAGCAGACGCCCTTATCCAGGGCGACTTACAATTGTTACAAGATATCACATTATTTTTACATACAATTATATTATGTTTTACATACAATTACCCATTTATACAGTTGGGTTTTTACTGGAGCAATCTAGGTAAAGTACCTTGCTCAAGGGTACAGCAGCAGTGTCCCCCACCTGGGATTGAACCCACGACCCTCCGGTGAAGAGTCCAGAGCCCTAACCACTACTCAGAAGGGTCCTTTACACCTTTCAGTATACCCTATCTAAACATCTGCAAGTAAAAGATTACTGTTTATTCCGTAACCAATCAAAACCCAATCAAACACTTATCGTAGCCACCCAGGAGTTTAACATAAGATATAAGCGAACTATCAGTCCCTGGCCACATGGGGTTGCTGAAGCGAGGCAAGGCGGATTACCATGGGAATGCTAGATTCAACGCAGCGCTCCCTGTGGAATCCTCAGATGTTGACACTTTAGGTCAGGTGTACAGTCAGACAGAGTTTTAATAACTAGCTTTCTCTGATCTGCTGTTTACTGCACTCCCAATAACACTCTGTAGAGGATACTGTACTAGAACTGTCTGAGGCAAGGAGAGTCTCCCACACAAAACGGGGAGAAAGCAGAGAGGAGGGGAGTGGAGAAGGGGAGTGGAGAGGAGAGAAGGGGAGTGGAGAGGAGTGGAGGGGATGGGAGCGGAGGGGAGTGGAGTGGAGGGGAGGAGAGGGAGAGGAGGGGGGGAGGAGGAGGAGTGGAGTGGAGGGATGGGGTGGAGGGAGGGGAGAGGAGGGGAGTGGAGGGATGGGAGTGGAGGGGGAGGGGAGGGAGGGAGGAGGGGTGGAGGAGAGGAGAGGAGAGGAGGGGTGGGAGGGGTGGGTGGATGGGAGCAGAGGGGAGGAGGGGGGAGGAGAGGAGAGGAGAGAAGGGGAGAGGGTGGAGGGGATGGGAGCAGAGGGGAGGAGGGGAGGGGAGGAGAGGAGAGGAGAGAAGGGGAGAGGAGTGGAGGGTATGGGAGCGGAGGGGATGGGAGTGGAGGGGAAGAGAGGATGGGAGTGGAGGGGAAGAGAGGATGGGAGCGGAGGGGAGGGGAGGGGAGTGGAATGGAGGGGAGGGGAACATGTGCAAAGCGCGTCCATAACTGCACGTTATGAGGAAATACGTTCAGTTTGTGAGAGTCAGTGACAGAAAGGGCAAATGCCATACATTGATAGGCAAAAATCAATATTTTGGAGATGATTATTGGAGGGGCCAGTGCCCTGCTTGCCCCCCCCACCCCCTTGTGCACGCCCCTGCCCAATGGGGAATATTTAATTCTGGCAGTACAAGCACTGTTGTAATGATTGCACTGGTTCCAAGTAGAGCAGCACACAGAAAGCCCAAGTGTTGACATAACAGCAACACATCATGGATGTTTCTAGACACTCTTTTACACTCCAAGACAGGCTCCTATTTAATGAAGACAAGGTCCCCTGCATTCAATCTGGCATGCTGAATAGGAAGAAGCAATTTTCCTCACTGACAAATGGAATCATCTGGGCATATGGTTAGATTCCGTTTAAACTTCAATGACCACTCACTGTAGAAATGATTTGTGAAAAAACACCAAGTTTTGATAACTATATTAAATTTTAGGCACAAGCCACACATTCATCAAGTCTTTCTGCCTGTGTTGTTTATCAGTCTTCTACAGAAACTGCTCTGAGAAAACTACCAGTCACTAACAGACTTTGTTTATTTACAGTATACTGCTGTGTAAGCCCAAATCTACGATTCACATACTACTGTTGAAAGCATTGTAAAGTGCTTACAGAATGAAATGCAAGCCTAACCGAGCATTATTAGAATTGCTGTTCTAATAATTACTCCTTACACGTCTTCACTATTCCACCTGTCAAGTCCATTAGAAAGTGTCCCTTTGCTTGTCTTGCTCCTCAAACAGAAATAGCCTCCCCTCTGACTGGAGGAAATGCTTCTCAAAGAGCCAGAGCCAAGGCAACGCTTCCTGTGGCATCCCGAGGAAAGAAAGGAAACCGGAGAACGTGCTGCAGGACTCCACGCAAAAACATTCAACAGCATGCTTTTGTTTTCCTGTTTCGAATAACCACAGAAAATCCACAGAACTATCCAGGGTCTGCCGCCCGCAGAGGGGCTCATTCTAACCCTTCGTCAAGACCCAGACCTCCCCTCTCAATGACGCCTGTGTGGAGGCAGGAGCAGTCAAGGGACTGGGCATGTGGCAGTGACAAGAACTGGAATGGGACTTTTCATGAACACAGACACTGAAGGAAAGGTTATTCCCAGTGCTAATAGACAGCCGCTCATACAGAACAGGTTCCTGTGGCTTTCCTCGTCAGCAGCAGGGCTGGAGGGAGTGTGTGAGCGCTGGCAGAGATTCTGCAGACCACTCTCATTAACCTTACTGGGAATGTATGCAAGATCAGCATCTTAACAAACTGGGACAGAACCACCCCAATACTGTTTAACTGGGGCGTGATGTCAGCTTCAGTACCAGGACAGAACCACCCCAATACTGTTAAACTGGGGCGTGATGTCAGCTTCAGTACCAGGACAGAACCACCCCAATACTGTTAAACTGGGGCATGATGTCAGCTTCAGTACCAGGACAGAACCACCCCAATACTGTTAAACTGGGGCGTGATGTCAGCTTCAGTACCAGGACAGAACCAACCCAATACTGTTAAACTGGGGCGTGATGTCAGCTTCAGTACCAGGACAGAACCAACCCAATACTGTTAAACTGGGGCGTGATGTCAGCTTCAGTACCAGGACAGAACCACCCCAATACTGTTAAACTGGGGCGTGATGTCAGCTTCAGTACCAGCACAAGGATCCCAGCGGGTCAACTCTGGCACTCCAGGGAAATCCCTGATGAGACGCTACAATCAGAGTAAAGCAAGACTGTGAATCTCATCAGGGTGTCTCCTGCACTGCACTGTATTAAATGAGGGCAACACAGAGCTAGACTCAATCCAGACTCTGATTTACTCCTGTCACGATTTCTCAAAGACATTTTTTGTCCTTTCATTTCACTCATTTTTCACTTTATGAATTTTGCTGTCTTACAAATTCTCTACCCTTCAACAAGTATCAGGACAGGTTTCCAAATAACTTTTAAATGGTACTGTAGACTGCACACAATTACCACCCCCTGCACACAGGATACAATTACCATCCCCTGCACACAGGATACAATTACCATCCCCTGCACACAGGATACAATTACCACCCCCTGCACACAGGATACAATTACCACCCCTGCACACCAATTACCACCCCTGCACACAGGATACAATTACCACCCCTGCACACATTACCACCCCTGCAGGACAGGATACAATTACCACCCCCTGCACACAGGATACAATTACCATCCCCTGCACACAGGATACAATTACCATCCCCTGCACACAGGATACAATTACCATCCCCTGCACACAGGATATTACCATCCCCTGCACACAGGATACAATTACCATCCCCTGCACACAGGATACATACCACCCCTGCACACAGGATACAATTACCATCCCCTGCACACAGGATACAATTACCATCCCCTGCACACAGGATACAATTACCATCCCCTGCACACAGGATACAATTACCATCCCCTGCACACAGGATACAATTACCATCCCCTGCACACAGGATACAATTACCATCCCTGCACACAGGATACCATCCCCTGCACACCATCCCCAGCACAGAAAGGGATAACAATTACTTTCAAATCCCCAACCAAGAACAGGTGTGCCAAGAAAGAAGAGGTTAATCTCAGAAATCACCATCCCCTGCAAACAAGGTTCATTTTAATAGCAAAGATTTTATGAATATGTTGTGTATACCATGGTACACTGTGCTTTATAAGAAATGTGTACAACCACCCTCCCAGTCACTGTGTATAACCACCCTCCCAGACACTGCCCACTGCCAGGATACCCTCCCAGACACTGCCACCATCCCCTCCCAGACACTGCCCACTGCCAGGTATAACAATTACCAGACACTGCCCCTGCCACACAACCCCCAGACACTGCCCACTTCCAGCCACAGAAAGGGCTCAGTAACAAGCCAGACACTGCCAGTCACTGTGCTTCCCAGAAATCAGCAACCAAGAACTGCCAGTCACTGTGTGCCAACCAAAGAAGAGGTTAACCCTCCCAGACACTGCCAGTCACTATAACCACCCTGCCAGACCAATTAAAACCAACTGCCCAAGGGTTCATTTTAATAGACAAAGATTTTATGAATATGTGTGTACCAGACCATGGTACACTGTGCTTTATACCACCCTCCCAGACAACCACCCTCCCAGTCACTGTGTATAACCCTCCCCTCCCAGACACTAACCACCCACTGCCAGTCACTGTGTATAACCACCCTCCCAGACACTGCCCACTGCCAGTCACTGTGTATAACCACCCTCCCAGACACTGCCCACTGCCAGTCACTGTGTATAACCACCCTCCCCCTGCCAGACACTAACCACCCACTGCCAGTCACTGTGTATAACCACCCTCCCAGACACTGCCCACTGCCAGTCACTGTGTATAACCACCCTCCCAGACACTGCCCAATGCCAGTCACTGTGTATAACCACAGACCTGCCAGTCAGACACCCTGCCAGTCACTGTGTATAACCACCCTCCCAGACCTGCCCAGACACTGCCCACTGCCAGTCACTGTGTATAACCACCCTCCCAGACACTGCCCACTGCCAGTCACTGTGTATAACCACCCTCCCAGACACTGCCCACTGCCAGTCACTGTGTATAACCACCCTCTCAGACACTGCCAGTCACTGTGTATAACCACCCTCCCAGACACTGCCCACTGCCAGTCACTGTGTATAACCACCCTCCCAGACACTGCCAGTCACTGTGTATAACCACCCTCCCAGACACTGCCCACTGCCAGTCACTGTGTATAACCACCCTCCCAGACACTGCCAGACACTGTATAACCACCCTGCCAGACACTGCCAGTGTATAACCACCCTCCCAGACACTGCCCACTGCCAGTCACTGTGTATAACCACCCTCCCAGACACTGCCCACTGCCAGTCACTGTGTATAACCACCCTACCAGACACTGCCCACTGCCAGTCACTGTGTATAACCACCCTCCCAGACACTGCCCACTTCCAGCCACTGTGTATAACCACCCTCCCAGACACTGCCAGTCACTGTGTATAACCACCCTCCCAGACACTGCCAGTCACTGTGTATAACCACCCTGCCCCTGCCAGACACTGCCAGTCACTGTGTATAACCCTCCCAGACACTGCCCACTGCCCTGTATAACCACCCCCAGACACTGCCAGTCACTGTATAACCACCCTCCCAGTCACTGTGTATAACCACCCTGCCAGACACTGCCCACTGCCACTGCCCAATGCAAGTCACTGTGTGTAATACCCTCCAGACACTGCCCACTGCCAGTCACTGTGTATAACCACCCTCCCAGACACTGCCCACTGCCAGTCACTGTGTATAACCACCCTACCAGACACTGCCCACTGCCAGTCACTGTGTATAACCACCCTCCCAGACACTGCCCACTTGCCAGCCACTGTGTATAACCACCTCCCAGACACTGCCAGTGTATAACCACCCTCCCAGACACTGCCAGTCACTGTGTATAACCACCCTGCCAGACACTGCCAGTCACTGTGTATAACCACCCTCCCAGACACTGCCCACTGCCAGTCACTGTGTATAACCACCCTCCCAGACACTGCCCACTGCCAGTCACTGTGTATAACCACCCTCCCAGACACTGCCAGTCACTGTGTAACCACCCTGCCAACCACCCTCCCAGACACTGCCCACTGCCAGTCACTGTGTATAACCACCCTCCCAGACACTGCCCAATGCCAGTCACTGTGTATAACCACCCTCCCAGACACTGTATAACCACCCTCCCCACTGCCCACTGCCAGTCACTGTGTATAACCACCCTCCCAGACACTGCCCACTGCCAGTCACTGTGTATAACCACCCTCCCAGACACTGCCCACTGCCAGTCACTGTGTATAACCACCCTCCCAGACACTGCCCACTGCCAGTCACTGTGTATAACCACCCTCCCAGACACTGCCCACTGCCAGTCACTGTATAACCACCCTCTCAGACACTGCCAGTCACTGTGTATAACCACCCTCCCAGACACTGCCCACTGCCAGTCACTGTGTATAACCACCCTCCCAGACACTGCCCACTGCCAGTCACTGTGTATAACCACCCTCCCAGACACTGCCCACTGCCAGTCACTGTGTATAACCACCCTCTCAGACACTGCCAGTCACTGTGTATAACCACCCTGCCAGACACTGCCAGTCACTATGTATAACCACCCTGCCAGACACTGCCAGTCACTGTGTCATCGTTTTCACTAGCTTGGGTTTCTCAATGACATTCTTCCTCAGCACTTGTTAGTCTCTGGTTGTGGAGGCTGGGTTTATTAAACTTATAATTTTACAGACGGCATGTCAAAGTTGTCTATGTTAGAAAAGTGGGCAAGCAGTGATAATCACAACAAAGGCTTGGCTGGATTAGCGATGCACTCTTAACTGGGCTGAGACCAAATACAAGTAATTCCACCGAGCCCTCCCCAAACAAACACAAGCAAACACAAGCAAACACAAGCAAACACCCTGTGGCCATTACAGGAACTGGCCTGGGCTGGAAATGAAAACAAATCGGACTACAAAGTCACCTAGTCCTTTTATTTCCTTGTCAAAACAAAAGAAAAACACTTGCTCTAGGCTCCCATGCAGTGGATAAGCACATGATTTAGTCAGACACAGTGAAAGATAAATGAATAAAGAAATAAATGAATACAGAAATGAAACAGCTGTGCTAAACGGAGTCAACACTAATCACAGTCAGTCTATTCCACCATTCAATGCACATTAAAAATGTTTCCCGATTTCCAAAGTTTAAGAGCCAACAGTTGCTTCAGTAATCAAAGCATTGCAAATCAAAGTGGGCTGGGCAGACTGCTGCGTTCACACTGCAGCCAAACTCTTCTACCCTGCCTGAAGGAAGAAGGAAAAACTACAAAGAAAGTGGCAGAAAAGGAAGCATGAAGAAACAAAACCAAGAGGGGCTTTACCTTCCACTCCGATGGGTTCGAAAAGCCTGAACTGTTCCAGCACCTTAACAAAGAGCCCCAGGACCACCAGCACTGTGATCATCTCAAGCCCTTCCAGGTTCATGCTGGAGCGCTCTCCTCACACTGCATACCCACCACACAAATCATCATCCAAACACCACAGAAACTGCCTTCACTCCCTGCTCACTGACCAGCCTCCCTCAGGACTGGAGCCCCAGACCCCAGTGCAGGTCTGCAGCACGCGGAGGCACAGTGCGGAGAGGGTGAAGGGGTCCCCTGGTCCAGTGTGAGGTGAGCCTTCAGGACCCCTAACCCAGAGAAGCTGAAACAGCCAAATGTCTGTTCAGCCTGCACCTTCTTAGACTATGATTGTCAGCATGTGTGTGTGTGAGAGAGAGAGGGAGGAAGAGGGAGAGAGAGAGACAGAGAGAGAGGGAGGGACAGAGAGAGGGAGAGGGAGAGGGAGAGAGAGAGAGTGAGGGAGAGAGAGAGAGAGAGAGAGAGAGGGAGAGAGGGAGAGAGAGGAGGGAGAGAGAGAGAGAGGGAGAGAGGGAGAGAGAGAGAGAGAGGAAGGGAGGGAGAGAGGTATGCCCTCCCATTCTAATGACACTTGCTTCATTGATTTGCTTAACTCTGTTTCCTTGGTAACGGGCACTGGGTATTTAGCGAGCTCTGATTCACGGACAGTGACAAGTTGTTACACTGCTGTTTATTTATTTTGAAATACTTGTTTTTCTTTTGTTTTTCTTGTACGAGACAAGCTGGGGCTGTTATTTGTTTTATTTGTAGGATTCAAGCAACAGTTCCTTCACTCGGAGCGTGCAAACCGACCTCACGTTCCAGCCCTGGTCCCTTCACTCGGAGCGTGTAAACCGACCTCACGTTCCAGCCCTGGTCCCTTCACTCGGAGCGTGCAAACCGACCTCACATTCCAGCCCTGGTCCCTTCACTCGGAGCATGTAAACCGACCTCACGTTCCAGCCCTGGTCCCTTCACTCGGAGCGTGCAAACCGACCTCACGTTCCAGCCCTGGTCCCTTCACTCGGGTGTGCAAACCGACCTCACGTTCCAGCCCTGGTCCCTTCACCGGGCGTGCAAACCGACCTCACGTTCCAGCCCTGGTCCCTTCACTCGGAGCGTGCAAACCGACCTCACGTTCCAGCCCTGGTCCCTTCACTCGGAGCGTGCAAACCGACCTCACGTTCCAGCCCTGGTCCCTTCACTCGGAGCGTGCAAACCGACCTCACGTTCCAGCCCTGGTCCCTTCACTCGGAGCATGCAAACCGACCTCACGTTCCAGCCCTGGTCCCTTCACTGCGATTTGTACCAATATTCTCTCACACACATACGGGCCTAAACTGTTTTTTTTTTTGGAAAGCCCAGATGTTTGACAAAATGTTTAACATTTAAAAGCTGGCAGTGTCACACAGCAATGCATCTCATCTGTGTCTCCAGAATACAAACTTGAAAAGGAGCACTAGTCATAATGTCAGGGAATCTGATTACCATCAACAGTCTGGAACAAGCACTGACACTTTCACTGTGGCATTGAACGTTTATTAACATTTATTCTCTGTGCGTTAGACAAAGAATGAAAGCAGATACCAATACATAAAAACTTTCCAAAATCAAGAAGTTGTGCAACTAAAGTCATTTCAGTATTTTTGCACAAACTGAACTCAAAATAACATTATTATGTCACATACTATTTGATATATGCATAGTTTGGTACATTACTGTAGTTGAAAATTCAATTAGAAAAACTGTGGGCTCAAACAAATCAAAGATCAAGTCTAAGATTCTTATCATTTGTTTCATTTTCCGGTATTCTTTATTGAAGGATTTGTGAAACAGTTCTGGGTTTAGATGAAATTCTGTAAAGCACTGCTGTGTGCATGTGAGCCCCAGTGTATAACAGAATGGTGATCTCCTGTGACAGGCTCTCAAAGCCAATTGGAGGGCATGCCTATAGCATCCCATATTATTTACCTCCCTACATCTAAGCAACTGCAGAAAAGAAAAGAAAAAAATACAATTACACCACTGGGCCTTTTTTGAAAACCTATTCCTCTGTAATTGTGAGTATTAACAACCCACAGAGCCCAGTGCTGTCTCCCCAGGAGAGCTGAAAACACTGAGAACAATACACTGAAAGTTAGGGTTACCATATGGCTCCAGATTAACCGGACGCTTTGAGACAGACCAGGATTTCAAAATTCCCCCTAAATTGAAAGTAATTCACGTATAAATGAGCTCCACCTTTGCTGAGATTAATCCTGCTGTGGTGGAATTGCTTGGGCGCAGCAAACAATTCACACTGATCAGCTGCTTCTGATCAGATCTTAATGAACGAATAGCTAATTTATCGATAGCGCAACGAGATGATGATGCTTTGATTGTATTTGCAGAATAATATGGGCGATTGAATTTTAACAAACAGAAAAAAATAGCGACTGGCTGCAATTCATTCTTAGTATAATACAATTATTTGACGCGCATGCGGGTATTTAAGCACCATTATTAATTGTAGCTAAGGATGGTTCATTTACACCTTCATTTATTTCAATTTAGGGGCAAGTTTGAAATCCCGTTCTGTCTCACAGCATCCAGTTAATCTGGAGCCACATGGTAACCCTACTGAAAGTCCCAGCTTACTTGTGCGCTTAGCAATAGAAACGTCTGTTTAAATTACCTACTTTGCAACACTCGCTGTGAGAGAACACTGGATACCCTCGGGCTCAAGGGCACTGCTGCCTCCCATCATATCACTGTGAGCAACCTGCAGCCCACATCCTCTCAAGACAAAAACAAACAAACAATAACCAAATGGAGCAACTATGCAGGCTACAGAACACTCACACTCCACCCTGTCCCTGTGAAAGGCTCTGCTGTACACTATGCAAGCTACAGAACACTCACACTCCCCTCTGTCCCTGTGAAAGGCTCTGCTGTACACTATGCAGGCTACAGAACACTCACACTCCCCTCTGTCCCTGTGAAAGGCTCTGCTGTACACTATGCAGGCTACAGAACACTCACACTCCCCTCTGTCCCTGAGAAAGGCTCTGCTGTACACTATGCAGGCTACAGAACACTCACACTCCCCTCTGTCCCTGTGAAAGGCTCTGCTGTACACTATACAGGCTACAGAACACTCACACTCCCCTCTGTCCCTGTGAAAGGCTCTGCTGTACACTATGCAGGCTACAGAACACTCACACTCCCCTCTGTCCTGTGAAAGGCTCTGCTGTACACTATGCAGGCTACAGAACACTCACACTCCCCTCTGTCCCTGTGAAAGGCTCTGCTGTACACTATGCAGGCTACAGAACACTCACACTCCACCCTGTCCCTGTGAAAGGCTCTGCTGTACACTATGCAGGCTACAGAACACTCACACCTCCCCTCTGTCCCTGTGAAAGGCTCTGCTGTACACTATGCAGGCTACAGAACACTCACACTCCCCTCTGTCCCTGAGAAAGGCTCTGCTGTACACTATGCAGGCTACAGAACACTCACACTCCCCCTCTGTCCCTGTGAAAGGCTCTGCTGTACAATATGCAGGCTACAGAACACTCACTCCCCTCTGTCCCTGAGAAAGGCTCTGCTGTACACTATGCAGGCTACAGAACACTCACACTCCCCTCTGTCCCTGTGAAAGGCTCTGCTGTACACTATGCAGGCTACAGAACACTCACACTCCCCTCTGTCCCTGTGAAAGGCTCTGCTGTACACTATGCAGGCTACAGAACACTCACACTCCCCCCTCTGTCCCTGAGAAAGGCTCTGCTGTACACTATGCAGGCTACAGAACACTCACACTCCCCTCTGTCCCTGTGAAAGGCTCTGCTGTACACTATGCAGGCTACAGCCACACGCCACACGCACTTAGCCAAGAGTTATGGGAGTCGTTTACTGCTGTACAAACAACGGCAGCTCTAAAATCCTCATTTACTCCCTCATTCCTTCTGCCCCCGCAGCCCAGGACCTGACAGAGGAGAACGGGGGGCAGCACGTCACCAAGAGAAGGGAGTCTATTAGGGAGCCTGTCAGCTGGCCTAGATATGTTTTAATTGGGCCGTCACGGGTTCAAACTATGTTTGATGTTGACACAGTGATAAGAGAAGCACTGTCTGGAAAAAGCTCTGATGATGAGGATGGGGTGCTCAGCAGGGTATCCAGTGGCTCAGATAGTAAAAGAACTGCAGCTTGGTGTGCAGAGTGAGTTTTAATGTGGTTGATTGGCCTGTGCATTCCCGTGGGGTCAGGGTCAGGGTTATTGTGGTTGATTGACCTGTGCATTCCCGTGGGGTCAGGGTCAGGGTTATTGTGGTTGATTGGCCTGTGCATTCCCGTGGGGTCAGAGTCAGGGTCAGGGTTATTGTGGTTGATTGGCCTGTGCATTCCCGTGGGGTCAGGGTCAGGGTCAGGGTTATTGTGGTTGATTGGCCTGTGCATTCCCGTGGGGTCAGGGTCAGGGTCAGGGTTATTGTGGTTGATTGGCCTGTGCATTCCCGTGGGGTCAGGGTCAGGGTTATTGTGGTTGATTGGCCTGTGCATTCCCGTGGGGTCAGGGAGGACATATTGACAGAGGAGAGCCTCAAGCCTTCTATAAATCATTAAACAAACTTCAAACCTGGCCTGCAGACAGCCAGCACCGGCCAGCATCTCTACAGAACCGGCTCTCTGACGTTTCCTCAACCTGGCAAACTGTGGCTAATGTGAACAAACTGCTTCCAAATTGCAAACACAAACACTGATCAGTAATCAATGAAGGCCTTTAACCTACCATCTGGAAAGACTTGTTCTGAGCCACGGAACCAAGTGGTGCTTCCCAGCAAACTGCTGTTCTGTAAGTGTTCTAGATCAGACACAAAGCCAGGGACCCAGAACAGACTGCTGTTCTGTAGCGCTCTAGATCAGACACAAAGCCAGGGATCTGGAACTTCACAAACAATACAGTTCATACTGGGCTGAACCAAAGTTAAGACTACTGAATTTACAAATCCACCTGGAGAGATACCCTGACATTCATCAGTGATTATCTAAGTTGAGGGTGAAAATCTACAGCAAAGTCTGAATTTTCCAGCATGGCTCAACGTGTGTGTGCTTTCCCTTGTGCATCACAGACAGGCTCAGTGTGCTCGAGGGTATTGGCATTGTATTTTGCTCAAAGAAGACCGATGTTCCACAATGGCTTACCTTGGCAACTAATATGTGCAATCAATCAATCAATCAATCAATCAATCAGCCAGTCAGGTAATCAATAATTAAACAGGCCTCGAGGTGCAAGCAGGAAAGGCAAAGCGAAGCTTCACTCCGCTCTGCCAGCGCGCAGCCTGGGGGGGTTGATGATGGAAAATGAAACAACGCCTCCTTTGTTATTTTTATCTCATTTCTTTAGGTACATTTTTCACTTAATCCCAGCTGTCAGGCCGACAAATTGTCCCCCTCATCCCCCTCCCCACACAAACACAGCTCCTCCGTGATTCAGAACTGGCAGCAATAACTGTTGGACAATTACATATCCAGTGGTGCTGCCAAGACACGCTTGTGCTCTGTATAATTCGCTGTGCTTGCATTGATTTTTCTTAATTGCATCTTCAATACGATTAATAAATGGCCTCTCCACATGAGCGTGTAAAAGGACACTTAAAGGATGCCATTGCACTATGTCAACACAGGCCAAAACACCTGTATAAATAATACCCGTATAAATAACACCTGTATAAATAACACCTGTAATAAATAACACCTGTAATAAATAACACCTGTATAAATAAATAACACCTGTAATAAATAACACCTGTATAAATAACACCTGTAATAAATAATACCTGTATAAATAAATAACACCTGTAATAAATAACACCTGTATAAATAATACCTGTATAAATAAATAACACCTGTAATAAATAACAGCTGTAATAAATAACACCTGTATAAATAACACCTGTAATAAATACCTGTATAAATAAATAACACCTGTATAAATAACACCTGTAATAAATAACACCTGTAATAAATAAAACCTGTATAAATAACACCTGTAATAAATAACACCTGTATAAATAACACCTGTATACATATCGAATGTATTTGAAAACATCCTCAGTTACTTTACCACCATCAGTGGCAAGCAGCAATGCCAAGGACTGTCTCCAAGGTCTTGCTTTCCATTCGTTAATAATACATCTCACTGCAGTAAAAAGAGGAGACCGTCAACAGCACTGGAAGTGAGGGGTTAAAAAAAGCAGACACTTACAAAGCAGACAAGAGTATTCTTGGCATTGTAGCTCCAACTCAAAGAAACTAAAAAACAGAAACATACAGAAGTCTCTTTCAGGCTTGACTTGTGTAAATCTGTCTGTGCTAGATAATGAAAGGTAGGTTTTGTTTTATTTTGGGCTGTAAACACAAAGACGGATAGTTAAAGAGGAATTCCCTGCCCAGCACTGTAGGCCTCATCTTTACCACTCATTTCTATGGTTCCTCTCATTATGTGCCCTGGCAGCTCCTTTCAACAGCAACTCCAAGGGCATAACTCTCCCCTCCAAAAACCCTGCAAGCTTTCACAGCAGCAGACAAGACTATAAGACTCACCCATCTGACTGCTGATTACCTCTGATCTGTGCGAGGGTGTGAGTGCGTGTGTACGTGTGTGTGTGTGGGGGGGGCTCTTACAGGACTATAAGACTCACCCATCTGACTGCTGATTACCTCTGATCTGTGAGGGTGTGAGTGCGTGTGTACATGTGTGTGTGGGGGGCTCTTACAGGACTATAAGACTCACCCATCTGACTGCTGATTACCTCTGATCTGTGTGTGCGTGCGTGTGTGTGTGGGGGGGGGGGCTCTTACAGGACTATAAGACTCACCCATCTGACTGCTGATTACCTCTGATCTGTGTGAGGGTGTGTGTGTGTGCGTGCATGTGTGTGTGTGTGTGGGGGGGAGGGCTCTTACAGGTCTATAAGACTCACCTGTCTGACGCCTGATTACCTGTGACTCAGGGATTAATACAGAGAGACAGTATGGCCTAATGGTTAGAACTAAGGGATTGGGAGGCAGTGTGGCTTAGTGGTTAGAGCAGAGAGCTGGAGTGTTTTATATACTCTACTAAATAAATCTTTAGTTACAGTGTTTGGGGTGTTGTTCGCAGAAACATTGAGCATTTTATTTTAATTTTTTTAAAACAAAGTTTTGGCTAATATGATGGTGCTGTTAAATAATTAGCCAAACATGTTGTCTCCTTGACTAAACTAGCAAACTCTCACAACTTTTAAAACAATACCCTTGAGGCTGACCGAGCACGCACGACGGTTGGAAAGACATTTCACTATTAAGCTGATTAAGCTGTCAATTTGTAAGCTGCTCTGCTCTGTCATTTGAATTCCTGTTTCTCAACACATATTAATAATCTGCCCACTCAATATGATTGCAGTTTGAAACACAGCTCTTGTTTGTCTCCTCCTCTGGCACTGTGAAGATTGGCTGCATCCTCCACATTCTAATCTGAGTTCCCGGTTTTGAAGTCTGTGTTCAAACAAGCCTGGGGGTACAGGAGGTGGTGTGTCTAGCTGTCAGACCAAAGACTAAAAGAGGCAGAGGAAGAGTTTGTGTTTGCAAAGCAGCTCACTTCGACCTGCTGCACACAAAGACTCATTCCCACAGTTTCAGCACAGCAAGAGGAAGGACAATGGATTTAAACTGCACAGAAAATTACAACCCTAAACACTGCAGAAGAAATCAGCCTGAACCTGAATGACAAATATGCTTTCATAAGACTTTACTGTATTCTACATCAGGCAGCCCCCTAGTGGGCAAACACTGCACAACCTGTGGAAATTCATTTAATGTAGAACAATAAGATGATTCAGCTGAACAGCGCGATGAAGAAACACACAAAGCAGGTGAGGAGACAACCCTGCGAGGTACAGAATCTCAAGATTCCTAACCCCAACCCCTGACCCTAACCCCAACCCCAACCCCTGACCCTAACCCCAACCCCAACCCCAACCCCAACCCCTGACCCTAACCCCAACCCCAACCCCAACCCCTGACCCTAACCCCAACCCCAACCCCTGACCCTAACCCTAACCCCAACCCCCAACCCCTGACACTCTTGGCCAGTACTGACTGGCCCCTCCGCATCCCAGGATGCACTGCTCCACAGGAAACCGTTTTCCACCCCTGCAGCAGAGTGGCCAGGTCATGTTGTTACAGCCCGCCCCCTGATTTATTAACACATACAGCATTCTGTGAAATAACCACAGAATGTACCACAGCACTGCAGCGGACAGCAAGACTGGATACTGGGATACAGCAAGACTAGTAAATGTACAACAGAATGATGCTTCCTACCTACCTCCCTCCCTTCCTACCTCCCTATCACCTCCCTCCCTCCCTCCCTCCCTACCATCCTCCCTCCCTACCTTCCTACCTCCCTACCACCTCCCTACCTACCATCCTCCCTCCCTACGTACAATCCTCCCTCCCTACCTCCCTCCCTCCCTCCCTTCCTACATACCTCCTATCCTCCATCCCTCCCTCCCTTCCTGCCTCCCTATCACCTCTCTCCCTCCCTCCCTCCCTCTCTTCCTACCTCCCTATCACCTCCCTCCCTTCCTACCTACCTCCCAATCTCCCTCCCTACCTCCCTCCCTCCCTACCTACCATCCTCCCTCCCTACTTCCCTCCCTCCCTTCCTACATACCTCCTATCCTCCATCCCTCCCTCCCTACCTACCTCCCTCCTTCCTTCCATCCCTCCTCCCTTCCCCCCTCCATCCCTACCTCCCTCTGTGTTTGGTGATTAGCTCTATTTCTATCTGTACAGATAAAGAGATATTGGGGGCGGTGTTTGGTGATTAGCTCTATTTCTATCTGTACAGAGTAAGAGATATTGGGGGCTGTGTTTGGTGATTAGCTCTATTTCTATCTGTACAGAGTAAGAGATATTGGGGGATGTGTTTGGTGATTAGCTCTATTTCTATCTTTGCTTTGCTATTCTGGCAGGTCTAAATTCAACTAACATTCAGATGAGAAAAGCATTTAATTCAAGCATTATGCCGAGAGCATATGGAGAAAATGTTATTTGGATTCTGTTAAGACATCCCTGATTAGGCATAAAAATAATAATAAAAAAAAACAACAACTACACAAGAATTATTGCATTAAGAATTTCTGTTTTCCTTTTCCAGCTCACAGTTCATTGAATTTGGTCCCCAAAAGATCAATAAACATATTGATCGACAGCCTCTGGCACAATGAACTTGTTCAATTAACAGACTGTGATACAAAGTTCTGTTCCAATTGGATGTATAAATGTTACCCTTCGATGTAAATCTGGACGTCAACATGCCGTCTGTGTTCTCTATCTTGTGCTTACAATCTGGTCCTTTAAAATACCACAGGACACGTTTATCAAGGAGCACAGAGCACTAGAACTCAGAGCTGCTGACCAACGATAGACTAGGAACATTTACATTGACACACACAGTGTCTCGGGTTCCTACGCTCTAAATGGACTATATTAACACAGTCATTACATATACTGGATAGCTGGGTATTCACATGCAGCATGCCTAAGCCTACAATGAAAATGTGGTTGTGTATTCACAATGTAACAGCAGTATAGTTTAAGAGCATTTACTCTGTAGAGATCCTCACGTTGGAGTCCAGACCCCTTGATTCACTGCAAGGGCAAGAGCTGCACTATGATTCAATGATCATCGATAAAAACAAACCTGCCCATCACCTACCTGATCTTCCAAGAACTACCCTGGTACACCTGGTGGAAATCCAGTAGGAGACTGGGACCAGTACCATGATAATGAGCGAGTACAAAGCTTCCTCATCTTCAAACTGTGTCCCCAGCATCCCTGCCCCCCGCACAATCAACAAGCATCACCTACTGTATGTACAGTAAAAGAGCTCATAGAGAAATGTAACTAGCGTGTCTGTAAAATGAAGACATTCGACATGCTTAACAGACTGCTGTTTAAGTATAACAGAAGGGCATGATTCATTATAAAAAGAAGGCTTGAACAGAGGGAGAAATGGAGCAACAATTATTGAAAGTATTTCTGGAAAGGTATTCAATGCAACAGCTCTCTGGTTAAATGCAGACTTACAGCCCCCCCTGTTGGCCAGTCAGGGGTAGTACACCGACTGCAGGAGTAAATCAGCCCTGAAGGCATGTTTGCCTGTTCATATACTGGGCCGTTAACCGTCTGTCATATGAATTCTTAGCCGTCCCTGAGGTATGATTTTTGAAAGCAGGTGAACTTGTTTTTCCAAAGCTGCAGGGTGAAGTTACCAAGCCACTTTATAATAGTTCCCCTTGTCTTTCGTTTCATGGGAAGAGGGGGCAGACTGAAACTGTAGCACAGACCGGGGGTACCTGCTCTCAGTGCAGTCGTATTCATCACAGGACTCGCATGCTACAGCTTTCACAATCCTAAGTATCTTCTCTGAGGTGTGTTTTTTACTTTTCAGTTTTTGAAATGCTGAAAGGGTGCTCTTGTGAATTAGTACCTCTGAATAAATTTTATTATTAAACTAGAAAATACAGACCTGATCCAGACCACACATAACTGGCTCTGTGAAAGCTGTGTCGAGTGTACAGTCTGTCAGCTGCATCATCGTCTTCCAGGAAAGCCAGGTGCGTGACAAACTCATCCACAATTCAATAGAAGGTTGGAAACTAATTGTGGGAATATTCTCATTTCTAATCTCCAACACCTAGTTCATTACAGAGTCTCTATGATGTACTGTACATTCAAGCAAAGCAGTCTTGAGATCGATAATATTTTGAAATCCAGCGCATAAATCCTGCAGGGAAGGTTGCTGAGAATGGCTCCGGTTTAATACATTCTGATGGATTCAGTGCTGCAGTTCAAAAGGCAGCAACGTGTTCTCTGAGCGCAGACAGGCTCACCTGTGCCTCACAGACTCGCTCACAGAGAGGAGAGGGGTGTAGGTGCTCTCACTCCCCCTAGTGTCCGAGCACAGACAGGCTCACCTGTGCCTCACAGACGTGCTCACTGAGAGGAGTGTAGCTCTTATTTCCCCAAGCGAGCTCCGTTGCAAGCAGGGCTGCTGCTTCACAATTACATTCACTCACTTCCATCACAACACCTTGCATTCCCAGCAGTGTCTGCAGCAGCTGCAGCGGCACAATGCGATTCCTCGTGAGCTCCTGTAGCTGCAACGCTGCTGTTCCTAGAGAAAGGCATGCTAGCAGTGATTGGGAGTGCAGTGCAATGCATGGAGAGAGCCAGTGATCAATGCACTTTATAGACCACACTGATACATCTGAGACGAGCGAACAGCTTCTTTTCACTAGTTGGGAATTCAATTCTCTACTGCTCTGGGATGCTCAGCACCTCATACTTCATTTCTCTCGTGTCGAGGAAGGCTATGGCACTTTGCTTCTGGCAATAAGGTCTCTACAATGCTGCTGAACGTCTAGTTTTTACCATGAAGATATTTGTCGGTTTTCAGGTTCCTGAAAGCTTCATCACATATGAGACAGCATTACAGGACAGAGTGACAATACATTGGAAAAGGTGTTACAGCAGAGAGCCTCAAAGTGCAGGTGCAGTGGAGGTCTGCACTGTCAAAGCAGACTGCCTCACAGCAGGAGATGAGTGGGTAGCAGCAGTGTGAACGTAAGTGTGCCCTCATTCAAAGTGTTGCTGGACTGCAGTCTGTGAAGTTCACTGGCAGTCCTTGAAGGTCAGTGTGTCCCCGTTTTCAGTTGGTGTCAGGGCTGGATGGCTAATGTGAGGAGACAGACTCAGGTCCGCTGGGACCGCACCACAGGAAGGAGAGAGAGCTGAGTGGGGACACCAGCAGCCCTCACTCCCCTCTGGATTTCACTAGCACAAGCCTAGCAGGACCCAAGCAGCTCAAACCTAAAGGTCAGACCAGTCCTGTTTTTTCTAGTTTTTAAATAAATGATGACATGGAGCAAAGGGGCACAGAGTGGTCCGAGAGGTGCTAAAGTGGAAGAGAAGTAGATTTGATGTTGCACCAATGAACTAAGAGCTGGGTTTAACCTGGAGTCTCAGACGTGTATACATTATCTACACATTATATATATATATATAAAAGCTTGTATTACACTTTGCGACACATTTACAAGCTTTTATATATATATAATGTGTAGATAATGTATACACGTCTGAGACTCCAGGTTAAACCCAGCTCTTAGTTCATTGGTGCAACATCAAACCTACTTCTCTTCCACTTTAGCACCTCTCGGACCACTCTGTGCCCATTATGCTTACATGCATGACAATCTGTTAAAAATCCTCACAATAAATTCAACACGCCTGAGAAACCTTGTTGGAATGTGGATCAGAATCACATGACGCATCCATTTCTGCTAATCCCAGCTACCACTAGTCCTTAAACAAGACAGGGCAACGGTTCTCCGCTGTGGCTGGGCACTGCTCTTACTGTGCATCCCAGAGCCTCTATTGGTCCAAGATGGCTTGGCACAATAGCGTATTCATGTGCTTTAGCATATGGGGAGTGAATTGGGGGCGGGACGCACCAGGTGAAAAGATGGGTGGGCAATCCATCAACATAGAGTTGCACATTCCATTTCAGTCAGTGCAATAGCTAGCGCTGTGTTGCTCTGCCTCATCCAGGCTTTCAATACTCAATAGAAGGGATTTAAATTCCAATGCCTGTCCTGCAACTGTTCCTACTCATGTCTATACTGGAATAAATCTCTATTATCTACAGTGCAGTATGTACTGTAATACTGTATACATTAGGCAATGTGTGTTGCTTGATACAGCATTACATATTTCTCACTAATGAATGACAGTTATAATCTCTTCATAACCTGTACCACCTCCTTTAAGAGGATGTGTGCCTGTAAATATTGTCAATGCTCTTCTATGAATACAGATGACCAGTTCATCATTCTGGTAATCTTAACATTCAGAGTGTGTCTCTAGCCATCAGTGCTGTGTTTGTTCAGAGACACACACAAGGAGGCCGAGGGATCTGTGTGGCGTTCTGCAGACACAGCAGGACAAGCTCTGGAATTGCACCCTGAGCTGCAGGACTAGATCAAGGGAAGCACAGTGGAAATGGGATGCATTCATAACCAGCTCTTAGTGAAGACCTGCCTGCACTCAGGGAGTAGCTCCAGCATAGCATTAGTATCCTAATAGTGGCTTTAAAGAAACACAAAATAACAAAGCAATCAAAAACTGAGATAAACTTCTTTGTCGACTCAATATTCTATTACTGATATCACTTTCCATCAGCACTGCAAACATACGTGTGAGAGTGTGTGTGTTGAGAATGGAAATCCATGAGAGAGATGAGATTCCAGGAATGTGATACAGGGAGTGCTACAGAAGGTCTAGACACAAATACAATAACGCATTGCAATACGGCTCTGGTAAAACTCAGTTTGACGTCCCTGTGGCCATTCAAGCAGGCGAGTAGAAAATGGTCCTATTCCATGTAGTCGTCTACTGTTTCATACATGCTAACTTTCGGAGAGTTACACCTGACTGGACAGGTTGTGCGTTTATGAACGAGTGTTACGCTTCTCTTCCTCCGCCACAGTGAAAAAAAATAATACGAATAATAATACAAAATACAATTCAAAAGTTTGTTTTTCAAAACTTCAGATTAAGAAAAGTGGTTTGTTTTCAAACCCTATTTTTAGTGTTGCAAATTCAGAAGTGGGTCAAAAACAGTTGTCATCCTGGAGACAGACAGCACAGAGAAAAAGAATATGAAGAATATTTCTAGTTCATAGTTACTGGGCAAAAATCTCCCCAAGGACCTGCTGCTGTATGACTGTCAAAGAGGAAAAACGAACCTTAATTACCCATGAGCCTCGGGGAAAATGAGCCTGCATGCTAAAAAGGGCTACCTTGTCTAAATGTATCATCTTATCACTGGAAGACTGGTTCTGTAAACAACGTCCCAGCGAGTCAAACGAAAATGAGAAGAGTTGTCTGTGCTTTTGGAGCCTGCCAGAAACCACTTTCATTTCTGACAGCAGGACGCTTCTCGGGAGAGGAAGGTAGAGATTTTCACATCCCGACCGAACGATTAATCAAAGCTTCAAGAGACTGTCATGAAGCGAGGGGCTGCCATCCGCATCCTCTCCCTCCCTCCCTCCCACATGGACCAGGCCCCCCACAGGCAGACACTAATAGGCAGTTATTTCTGGAGGATGTGAAGGCGTGAATCCACATGATGGATGGCGCTTTCATTTTTCACATTCATCTGCAGGGGCGGCTGAACAACACACACTTCAGAACGCTGCGAGTAACTGGTGATGTCATCATGCAAAGAGCTCTTCATTTCCCTGCCTTGCATTTCCCTGATGAATAAAACCACAATGTTTAGAAGTCACAATGGGAATGTTTGTTTCCCCCCTGCTGGCTTAGCTAGAGGAAGCACCTCCTCGTTTATCCACATTGGATTTCTGCCAGCGGGGCCACTGGGATACGGTGACATGGGTTTGAATCTCCCCTGGTGAGCCTCATTCCCTTTGGGACCTGGTTTCATTCCAGTCCATATAGAACTCTGCAAGATCGACAACATGCCCCGACCGTCTTATTAATCACTGGGACACTGTCCCCCCCGCCCCGACCCCACCCCCCCTCTGCACAGGACACTGGCAGACAACAACACAGCAGTAGAATGGAGGTGCAAATTAAGAAAGAGCATGTCGAAATCTCTTCACATTCATCTGCAGCTGTGCTGCTAAAAAAAAATCCTGTGCAATTATTACTTTCTCAGTCTCACCCAGAAATGTCACAGATCTTACAGTTCTAATGATGCTACCGGTGTGGGAAGTGATTCACTTGAAAAGAACAATATTTCACAAGTTCTGACGCACTTGCACACTGTAGAAATACAAACTGTGTCATAATGAAGATTCATTGTGGAGCTCTGCTGCACACTACAGTTCTGTCACACAAATACTCTTTCACACACACACACACGCACACACACGCAAACACACACACACATACACACAAATACTCTCTCTCACACACACACAAATACTCTCACACGCAAACACATACACACACACACACACACACACACATCATATTCCTTCCCACGCTTCAGCAACACAACCTCAAAAACAAGTCAAAAGTAACAAAACCTGCAATATATTAAAAAACCTGCTCATAAATTGCCAGCATATTTTAGGATTTAAAACATAATCCTGAAGTTGTAAAGTTCAGCCATTGGATAATATCCATAAAAGATGATGACAGGTCCTGCTGGCAGTCAGACTGGATATTAAGCAGACAGGACAGCAGCTGCTCTCAAGCGGTCTACAAGATTACTGTCATCCAGGGAAATTAAACACAAGAAGCCTGTCCTGTCCATCAGAACTTCTGGAGATTCCATCTTTAGTCGTTCTCCCCCTCCACACGCACCCACTCTGCACCCTGAACCGGCTCGGTTTGGAGGTCCTGTCTCTCCAGCGTCTCAGAGGGTTGGAAGCTGGGTTTTAGGTTTGGTCTATGTTGTTGAAGGTGCTGAGGGTATGAGGAGCTGATACCAGACTGACCCCTGCAGTGTAAATGAGATACTGCAGGCTCAGATCCAGTGTATAAATCATGAGGTACTGGATGCAAGCCCAGCCTGTGTGTTAGGTTGCCTCGCCAGCCCTGTGGATCTCTGGGACAGCCCTGTGGATCTCGGGGACGGCCCTGTGGATCTCGGGGACAGCCCTGTGGATCTCGGGGACAGCCCTGTGGATCTCGGGGACAGCCCTGTGGATCTTGGAGACAGCGTAGGAATAGCCCTCTGGAAACTCACTAGAGAATGTTATTACCAAGAGTGTCCTGGAACACCAGGGGCTGATGGGAATAAGAGGGTAGTGGAAACTAAAAGCAATACAAAAGTCTTTTTTACAGCGCTTTTCCAAACAAATGTTTTATACCTCAGCGTATCATCTGCCTGTCTGCTGGAAACACAGGCTTCTACCACCAGCCCTTCAGTGACAGCTCCTGAAGCCAAGTGTGGCCCTCACTTGAATTTACAGTTAAAACAATAACTTTGAAAAGCACTGGAAGAAACAGAGAAATGTTTAAATACAAGCAAAACCACTAAGACATGACAGGCTGAATGCAGACAAGAAAAATAAAGTGGGCATCTCAAAAAAACAGGGATAAAAGACGACATTTAAAAAGATAGATTAGCACGACACACAAAATGACAAATATATATATATATATTAGGCTATAGACAATTATTTCAATACACAAGGATCTGCAGCACCACACCAGTATTACTTTGCTCTGACCATTAGGGACACCACCTCCCAGTCCCACAGCTCTAACCACAGGGTCACACCACCTCCCAGTCCCACAGCTCTAACCACAGGATCACACCACCTCCCAGTCCCACAGCTCTAACCACATGATCACACCACCTCCCAGTCCCACAGCTCTAACCACAAGCATCACCTCCCAGTCCCACAGCTCTAACCACAGGGTCACACCACCTCCCAGTCCCACAGCTCTAACCAGGATCACACCACCTCCCAGTCCCACAGCTCTAAAAGTCCCACAGCTCTAACATGATCACACACCACCTCCCAGTCCCACAGATCTAACTGGAAGAAACCTCCCAGTCCCACAGCTCTAACCAAGGGTTTCCCAAGCTCTAACCAAGGGTCAAAAGTCCCCAGCTAAGACATGACCACCTCCCAGTCCCTGAGGATGCACCACCTCCCAGTCCCACAGCTCTAACCACAGGGTCACAACACCTCCCAGTCCCAAAAAACAGGATCACAACCTCCCAGTCCCACAGCTCTAACCACAAACCTCCCAGTCCCATAGCTCTAACCACATGATCACACCACCTCCCAGTTCCACAGCTCTAAACACAGGAAACCTCCCAGTCCCAAGCTCTAACCATAGGGTATATCCCAGTCCCACAGCTCTAACCACAAGACACCACCTCCCAGTCCCACAGCTCTAACACAAGGACCTCCCAGTCCCACAGCTCTAACCACAGGATAATACCTCCCAGTCCCACAGCTCTAACCAGAGGATGACCACCTCCCAGTCCCACAGCTCTAACCAGGGTCCCACCTCCCCACAGCTCTAACCAAAGGGTCACACCACCTCCCAGTCCCACAGCTCTAACCACAGGGGTCCCACAGCTCTAACCACCACCTCCCAGTCCCACAGCTCTAACCACAGGGTCACCACCTCCCAGTCCCAGAGGATCACACCACCACCCAGTCCCACAGCTCTAACCACAGGGTCACACCACCTCCCAGTCCTAACCACAGGATCACACTCTCCCAGTCCCACAGGGTAACCACATGATCCACCACCTCCCAGTCCCACAGCTCTAACCAGAGGATCACACCACCTCCCAGTCCCACAGCTCTAACCACATGATCACACCACCTCCCAGTCCCACAGCTCTAACCACAGGGTCACACCACCTCCCAGTCCCACAGCTCTAACCCAGGGTCACACCACCTCCCCCAGCTCTAACCAGAGGATCTAACCACCTCCCAGTCCCACAGCTCTAACCACATGTTCACTCCACCTCCCAGTCCCACAGCTCTAACCACAGGGTCACTCCAACTCCCAGTCCCACAGCTCTAACCAGAGGATCACACCACCTCCCAGTCCCACAGCTCTAACCACATGTTCACTCCACCTCCCAGTCCCACAGCTCTAACCACAGGGCCACACCACCTCCCAGTCCCACAGCTCTAACCACAGGGTCACACCACCTCCCCTCTAACCACAGGATCACACCACCTCCCAGTCCCACAGCTCTAACCACAGGGTCACACCACCTCCCAGTCCCACAGCTCTAACCACAGGATCACACACCTCCCAGTCCCACAGCTCTAACCACAGGATCACACCACCTCCCAGTCCCACAGGCAGTCTCACACCACCTCCCAGTCCCCAGCTCCCACAGGATCACACCACCTCCCAGTCCCACAGCTCTAACCACAGGGTCACACCACCTCCCAGTCCCACAGCTCTAACCACAGGGTCACACCACCTCCCAGTCCCACAGCTCTAACCACAGGATCACACCACCTCCCAGTCCCACAGCTCTAACCACAGGGTCACACCACCTCCCAGTCCCACAGCTCTAACCACAGGATCACACCACCTCCCAGTCCCACAGCTCTAACCACAGGGTCACACCACCTCCCAGTCCCCAGCTCTAACCACAGGGTCACACCACCTCCCAGTCCCACAGCTCTAACCACAGGATCACCACCTCCCAGTCCCCAGTCCCACCACCTCCAGTCCCAGAGGATCACACCACCTCCCAGTCCCACAGCTCTAACCACAGGATCACACCACCTCCCAGTCCCACAGCTCTAACCACAGGATCACACCACCTCCCAGTCCCACAGCTCTAACCACAGGATCACACCACCTCCCAGTCCCACAGCTCTAACCACAGGATCACACCACCTCCCAGTCCCACAGCTCTAACCACAGGGTCACTCCAACTCCCAGTCCCACAGCTCTAACCAGAGGATCACACCACCTCCCAGTCCCACAGCTCTAACCACATGTTCACTCCACCTCCCAGTCCCACAGCTCTAACCACAGGGTCACTCCAACTCCCAGTCCCACAGCTCTAACCAGAGGATCCCACAGCTCTAACCACATGTTCACTCCACCTCCCAGTCCCACAGCTCTAACCACATGTTCACTCCACCTCCCAGTCCCACAGCTCTAACCACAGGGTCACATCACGTCCCAGACCCACAGCCTAACCCAGGGTCCCAGTCCCACAGCTCTAACCACAGGATCACACCACCTCCCAGTCCCACAGCTCTAACCACAGGGTCACACCACCTCCCAGTCCCACAGCTCTAACCACAGGGCCGCTGACAGTAAGTATCAGTTCTGCTTACTGTTCAGAATATACAGAGTGCTTTCATGTCTGCACAAACAGATCCTCAGCCCTTCCACAAAAACAACAGCTCTTAACTGATGTCATTTCTTACAAAAACAAACAAACAAACAAACAGACAAGGAATGTTTTGCAAGACTGTACCTTTTCAAGCGAAGCAGCTGCTTATTAACAAAAGAGATCCTTGTGCAGCAAACCTGTGCGCTAACATCCTTTCAAATGCAAATCAAGTGTCAAATAGAAGTAGCCCTGACATCAGCAGTGACGTCATTTTATTTTTCTATTGCCCCCAGAAATCAAAATCTCATAAAACTGCATGAGAGATTGCTGCTGGGTCCCAGGAAACCGAGAAGAAAGAGTATTATTTGCTACCATGCCCCGGTATACAGGAATACAAGACAGTCCCAAATGCATCGCAAGTCCAGCTATGATTGTATTCCTGTATACCCCGGTATACAGGAATACAAGACAGTCCCAAATGCATCACAAACCCGCCCCCCTCCGATCATACACCTTTTATACAGCATTAAGATCGAGACTACCCTGGACTGCCAAGGCACCCAACACTGCCAGGACAGGAACCCTGAACCACGGTGACTCATACAAAGACAATAGTACCACATTACTGAGATTATCTTCATAGTCCCGTTCCTGACCCAGCAGTTACAGAAACAGCTGTGACAATCCCTAAAGTGACATCTGAGAAGACCCTCCCGTTGAACCCAGTGCTGCTACATACAGCAATAAAAAAACCATTGAACCCGATGCTGCTACATACAGCAATAAAAAAAACATTGAACCCGATGCTGCTACACACAGCAATAAAAAAACCATTGAACCCGATGCTGCTACACACAGCAATAAAAAAACCATTGAACCCGATGCTGCTACACACAGCAATAAAAACCATTGAACCCGATGCTGCTACACACAGCAATAAAAAAACCATTGAACCCGATGCTGCTACACACAGCAATAAAAAAACCATTGAACCCGATGCTGCTACACACAGCAATAAAAAAACCATTGAACCCGATGCTGCTACATACAGCAATAAAAAAACCATTGAACCCGATGCTGCTACACACAGCAATAAAAAAACCATTGAACCCGATGCTGCTACATACAGACTAACATTCCCAATTCTAACCATTAGAAAAGGACCAGAGACGAGTCCTGAAATAAAGTCCCAGCTTGTTTGTCTTTGAATGTTTTCCTATCGCTCTGCAGCATCCAAGGTCTTCACTTGTGGACTGAAACAAACAAAGACACTCACAAGCCAACAAAAAATCCCCCCTCCCCAGTTAGACGTGCTGTTCATTTAAAAGAGAGCCACTATGATATTATCAAAGCACATTACTCACGGCACAGAGCCACCAAATTACAACTACATTCAAACACTGATTAAAGAATTTAAAAGAGAAGGAAAGCACACAGATTCTTCCTACCTTGAGAAAGTGTTCCTGTGACAAACCTGTAAAAGTACCGCGCCACTTGGAGCAGCTGTCTCCGGCACCTTCGTCTGCAGCGACTCATCGTGCAGGCTGTGATAAAAGACCTCCGTCCACCTCCCGGCATAAAACACAACTGCCTCCTGTCAGCTCAGAGTCCTCCTGTAGATTATAGCAGGGTGCTGCGCTACAGAGTCAGTATCCTCCTGTAGATTATAGCAGGGTGCTGCTGCGCTACAGAGTCAGTATCCTCCTGTAGATCATAGCAGAGTGGTGCACTACAGAGTCAGTATCCTCCTGTAGATTATAGCAGGGTGCTGCTGCGCTACAGAGTCAGTATCCTCCTGTAGATTATAGCAGGGTGCTGCACTACAGAGTCAGTATCCTCCTGTAGATTATAGCAGGGTGCTGCTGCGCTACAGAGTCAGTATCCTCCTGTAGATTATAGCAGGGTGCTGCAATACAGAGTCAGAGTCCTCCTGTAGATTATAGCAGGGTGCTGCTGCGTTACAGAGTCAGTATCCTCCTGTAGATTATAACAGGGTGCTGCACTACAGAGTCAGTATCCTCCTGTAGATTATAGCAGGGTGCTGCTGCGCTACAGAGTCAGTGTCCTCCTGTAGATTATAGCAGGGTGCTGCACTACAGAGTCAGTATCCTCCTGTAGAGGGTGCTGCACTAGTCAGTGTCCTCCTGGATTATAGCAGGGTGCTGCTGCGCTACAGAGTCAGAGTCCTCCTGAAGATTATAGCAGGGTGCTGCACTACAGAGTCAGTGTCCTCCTGTAGATTATAGCAGGGTGCTGCACTACAGAGTCAGAGTCCTCCTGTAGATTATAGCAGGGTGCTGCACTACAGAGTCAGAGTCCTCCTGTAGATTATAGCAGGGTGCTGCTGCGCTACAGAGTCAGAGTCCTCCTGAAGATTATAGCAGGGTGCTGCACTACAGAGTCAGTGTCCTCCTGTAGATTATAGCAGGGTGCTGCACTACAGAGTCAGAGTCCTCCTGTAGATTATAGCAGGGTGCTGCTGCGCTACAGAGTCAGTGTCCTCCTGTAGATTATTACTGCATCTCTTTTCTTCAGTCACCAACGAGGAGAGGGGAGAGTTAAAGCTGCCTTCAAATGATAGAATCTGAAGGTTAAACTAAACAGACATGCAGTAGAACTCCTATTTGTTGGGGAGAGGGCAGCCAAAGTACAGCGAGCGTGTGTCAATTTCTCTTGAAAAGGCTTTTAAGAGTGCTGGTAGTGCAATCCCCTGAAGACAAGTGAAGTAATGGTTTACACATTGAATAGGATTTTAAAATGCTGTCCCTGTAAACAGTCCAGCCTTCTGCAGCAGGCGCTTGTCTATCTGTTGAAGGTTTCTGGTGTAAAGGTGTGGAAACGAAGATCACACACAGTTTCTCAAGGGCACCCACAGAAATGGCCGCTTGAGATGAATTACATTTTAAAAAGCTGCTAAAAGTATATTGAAACTGAACTGAAATGAACTTGTCCTGTCTCTGTTTGTTGTTGTGTCGTGGTTTGTTTTCTTCAGTTCTATAAAACAACTCTTCTCTTAAAACTGAACCCACGGCCCCTCAAAAAGATGGCTTTTTATGTTTCCTATGATGATAAAAAGCAAACTTCAGCAAATGCACCAGACATGCGGACTGCTCTTGAGAAATTCAGCAGCATTATAAAGAGCCGAGGGGTTTGCTGGAGGTCTTGTGTCCAGCGCTGTCTCCTCCACGAGGAAGATGTATCCTGCAGCTCGAGACACAATCCCAGGGTCTTTCCTTTCCTGTTATTGGCACATCAGAGCCACAGCACCCAGCACAGCCTGTCAAGGGGAGTAGAAAAGCAAGCTTTTCCTGATTCTCTTTATTCTGTTTTATCTCTCCCCTCTCCCTCTCCCTCTCCCTCTCCCTCTCCTCTCCTCTCCTCTCTCTCTCTCTCTCTCTCTCTCTCTCTCTCTCTCTCTCTCTCTCTCTCTCTCTCTCTCTCTCTCTCTCTCTCTCTCTCTCTCTCTCTCTCTCTCTCTCTCTCTCTCTCTCTCTCTCTCTCTCTCTCTAGCCCACAGCTCGCCTGGTTTGCTAGATGTTGTTAATTAGAGGTGATTATGGTCGCCCCGGCAACCACAGACTCCATGGGTTTTGTTCAGCCAATCACAACCAATGTACACCTGCCTGTCTTTTCTCTTCACATAATATATAAAGAAATACATAAATATATAAAAGCTTGCAACATGTTAAGAGGAGGCTGAGTATTTCCAGTGAGGTTACTGCTGTGAGGAGAGCCCTCAGTGCATTGCACAGTGATAAGACTAGAGGCAGCATTAGAACACACTTCAGACAGTAGAGTAGTATTGATTGAGCTGCACAACAAGTGCCTGGATTGTGATGTTTCCTGGCTGCTGGATTGTGATGTTTCCTGGCTGCTGGATTGTGATGTTTCCTGGCTGCTGGATTGTGATGTTTCCTGGCTGCTGGATTGTGATGTTTCCTGGCTGCTGGATTGTGATGTTTCCTGGCTGCTGGATTGTGATGTTTCCTGGCTGCTGGACTGTGATGTTTCCTGGCTGCTGGACTGTGATGTTTCCTGGCTGTTGGACTGTGATGTTTCCTGGCTGCTGGATTCAGTAAAACTCATCCTTAATGTCATACAAATGTATTGATGCAAAAGGAGATAGAAACACGTTTTTAAACCTGAATACAGTGCATACATTTTACAGTAAATGCAGGAAACGTACTGAATAGATATCATGAGATATCATTCCCATTGAACATGGATTAAGGGTTGCAAGAGATCCATACATTTCCCAGAAGAAATCAATGATCAGTCATTGGCTTCCAGTTAAAATGCAGGAGACCTGGTGTGCCCTGTTTTAAGTCAATGCTCTGATGGCTGACCTCTTCACTGCATCTTCATTATAACCAGTGTTGGTCTAGCAGTGTGCAGTGTACAGTCCAGGCTCCAGCCCAGCATGGATGAGTTAGTGACACAATCTTCTGTGGCACCATCACACCTCTACAACCTGCCATGACAATGAATACCATAACACCTCTACAACCTGCCCTGAGCATGAATACCATCACACCTCTACAACATGAGCATGAATACCATCACACCTCTACAACCTGCCATGAGCATGAATACCACCACACCTCTACAACATGAGCATGAATACCATCACACCTCTACAACATGAGCATGAATACCATCACACCTCTACAACATGAGCATGAATACCATCACACCTCCACAACATGAGCATGAATACCATCACACCTCCACAACCTGCCCTGAGCATGAATACCACCACACCTCTACAACATGAGCATTAATACCATCACACCTCTACAACCTGCCCTGAGCATGAATACCATCACACCTCTACAACATGAGCATTAATACCATCACACCTCTACAACATGAGCATGAATACCATCACACCTCTACAACCTGCCCTGAGCATGAATACCATCACACCTCTACAACATGAGCATGAATACCATCACACCTCTACAACCTGCCCTGAGCATGAATACCACCACACCTCTACAACATGAGCATTAATACCATCACACCTCTACAACATGAGCATGAATACCATCACACCTCCACAACCTGCCATGAGCATGAATACCACCACACCTCTACAACATGAGCATGAATACCATCACACCTCTACAACATGAGCATGAATACCATCACACCTCCACAACCTGCCATGAGCATGAATACCATCTCACCTCTACAACATGAGCATGAATACCATCACACCTCTACAACATGAGCATGAATACCATCACACCTCCACAACATGAGCATGAATACCATCTCACCTCTACAACCTGCCATGGGCATGAATACCATCACACCTCTACAACATGAGCATGAATACCATCACACCTCCACAACCTGCCCTGAGCATGAATACCACCACACCTCTACAACATGAGCATTAATACCATCACACCTCTACAACATGAGCATGAATACCACCACACCTCCACAACCTGCCATGAGCATGAATACCACCACACCTCTACAACATGAGCATGAATACCATCACACCTCTACAACATGAGCATGAATACCATCACACCTCCACAACATGAGCATGAATACCATCACACCTCCACAACATGAGCATGAATACCACCACACCTCTACAACATGAGCATGAATACCATCACACCTCCACAACATGAGCATGAATACCATCTCACCTCTACAACCTGCCATGAGCATGAATACCACCACACCTCTACAACATGAGCATTAATACCATCACACCTCTACAACATGAGCATGAATACCATCACACCTCTACAACATGAGCATGAATACCACCACACCTCTACAACATGAGCATGAATACCATCACACCTCCACAACCTGCCATGAGCATGAATACCACCACACCTCTACAACATGAGCATTAATACCATCACACCTCTACAACATGAGCATGAATACCATCACACCTCTACAACATGAGCATGAATACCATCACACCTCCACAACATGAGCATGAATACCATCACACCTCCACAACCTGCCATGAGCATGAATACCACCACACCTCTACAACATGAGCATTAATACCATCACACCTCTACAACATGAGCATGAATACCATCACACCTCTACAACATGAGCATGAATACCACCACACCTCTACAACATGAGCATGAATACCATCACACCTCTACAACATGAGCATGAATACCATCACACCTCCACAACCTGCCATGAGCATGAATACCACCACACCTCTACAACATGAGCATGAATACCATCACACCTCTACAACATGAGCATGAATACCATCTCACCTCTACAACCTGCCATGGGCATGAATACCATCACACCTCTACAACATGAGCATGAATACCATCACACCTCCACAACCTGCCCTGAGCATGAATACCACCACACCTCTACAACATGAGCATGAATACCATCACACCTCCACAACCTGCCATGAGCATGAATACCACCACACCTCTACAACATGAGCATGAATACCATCACACCTCTACAACATGAGCATGAATACCATCACACCTCTACAACATGAGCATGAATACCATCACACCTCCACAACATGAGCATGAATACCATCACACCTCCACAACCTGCCCTGAGCATGAATACCATCACACCTCTACAACATGAGCATGAATACCATCACACCTCCACAACATGAGCATGAATACCATCTCACCTCTACAACCTGCCATGGGCATGAATACCATCACACCTCTACAACATGAGCATGAATACCATCACACCTCTACAACATGAGCATGAATACCATCACACCTCCACAACATGAGCATGAATACCATCTCACCTCTACAACCTGCCATGGGCATGAATACCACCACACCTCTACAACATGAGCATGGATACCATCACACCTTTACAACATGAGCATGAATACCATCACACCTCTACAACATGAGCATGAATACCATCACACCTCTACAACCTGCCCTGAGCATGAATACCATCACACCTCTACAACATGAGCATGAATACCATCACACCTCCACAACATGAGCATGAATACCATCTCACCTCTACAACCTGCCATGGGCATGAATACCATCACACCTCTACAACATGAGCATGAATACCATCACACCTCTACAACATGAGCATGAATACCATCACACCTTCACAACATGAGCATGAATACCATCTCACCTCTACAACCTGCCATGGGCATGAATACCATCACACCTCTACAACATGAGCATGAATACCATCACACCTCCACAACCTGCCCTGAGCATGAATACCACCACACCTCTACAACATGAGCATTAATACCATCACACCTCTACAACATGAGCATGAATACCATCACACCTCCACAACCTGCCATGAGCATGAATACCACCACACCTCTACAACATGAGCATGAATACCATCACACCTTTACAACATGAGCATGAATACCATCACACCTCCACAACATGAGCATGAATACCATCTCACCTCTACAACCTGCCATGGGCATGAATACCATCACACCTCTACAACATGAGCATGAATACCATCACACCTCTACAATCCAATGGAAAACCAGCAGGATTCATAGTTAGAGGTCTACCTAAATCATGATTTCGCAGATTTTGTGGAAATCCTGAAACAAATAACATTTACAAAAAAATCTTGTTTACTGTTCAAATGACAAAAATGTTTTAATCAGCCTATCAGTGTGTCTACACTGGCTTTTCTGTGACCTGTACTGTACAGTAGGGGGTGGGACAAAGTCAGTGTTGCATTGCTTTGATTTAGGTTTGCTAAAATCAAATTTTCAGCATTGGAGGTAAAATACCAGAAATGGACGGCAAAGCAAAAAAAGCAAAGTATATTTCGGTGATGATCATGTCAAGATATTTCCCAAAGAAACTGTCAGGTAAATTGTTTTGCACGTCTTGTAATGTGTCTTTGGAGAGAATACGATCGATCGCTATTAAGCTTCAGAATCACACATTCAATGAAAGGCTACTACAGAGGCTGCTGAGCAGAACATAAAATAAACAGCTTTCAGAAAACAAACTGGAAAGTCAGCGCAGACAAAAAGTATTCCTGTTGTTTGTACCCAAGTTAAATCAGTACTACAGGTACGATCCAGCACAGCCACCTCGCTTCAACCTGCTGCTTACTTTTTAAACGCAGTTGGAATTTTAGACCTGCATAGGCACATTTTCTTTGTTTGGATTTGGTACCAATACAATAAATTATTGGATGGTACAAATAACTTGACAACGAAAGTGCTGCATATATGGACTTTATTAAAGAATGCCAGATGCCCTTGAGGGTAACCGAGATTTGGTGCTGTTTCTAATCGATTCCACATCTGTATAACTTGCAAAGCTTTGCCTTAACTTCCAACCAATTCAGTGGATGCAGACGTGCAGTCTCAATGTATGGGCAAGTCAACTGCAGGGGGATGCTGCATGCTTGCCTTTAACAAATGACAGCACTCTGTTTTAGTAAGGAAGCAAGTACCACTATTTGTAGGCTTTAGAGTGCTCTGAAATACTGTCTACTAAGGTTTATTTAATGTTTAAACAGGTCCGCGAAATCCTAATTTTATTCCACAACCTACCCGTGAAAAATAGGTAAATTTACTGTGATTTAAGTAGAGCCCTATTCATAGTCCACCCCCTCCTGCAGCACGCATGGATTAAAGCAAATCTCTGCTCTATCAAGCGAGTCACACATCACTAAACGTAATGCCTTCCTCTCATCTTCCAGGGCAATACAGTAATTGCAGTTGTGAGCTCCATTACCAAGTATTAGAATAGATGTGCACAACTTAAGGGATTTCATTGAACTCATTTCTTATGTTCAATTGATAAAAGGATAACTGTGGGATATCTTGTTAAGGGTAAGTATTAAACACAAATGAATATACAAGAGAGTTAGTACACTAGGGAGGGTGGTGAATGTGACCATAGAGACTAGAGAGTTAGTACACGAGGGAGGGTGGTGAATGTGATCATAGAGACTAGAGAGTTAGTACACGAGGGAGGGTGGTGAATGTGATCATAGAGACTAGAGAGTTAGTACACGAGGGAGGGTGGTGAATGTGATCATAGAGACTAGAGAATTAGTACACGAGGGAGGGTGGTGCCAGTGAACACTGGCATGCCCTGGGTAGGATCTGATTTGCTCTTCGTTGTATTTGCTCTGAAGACACTCGGAGGGCGGTGCCAGGTGGATTTTGGAAGCCCCAGGTGGATTTTGACACCAGTGTAAGATTTAAAACCAGCAAACCCCACACTTGTCACTCCCTCAATGGTCCATTCACTTGTAACTTCAGCGTCACACTGAGCGGTGTCTGTAATTAACCTGACTTTCAACCAGAACAGACACCCAGACAGACTGGCATTCATCTTCAACTCATTGTACAGACACCCAGACAGACTGGTGAGGTTCCAGAATCCTGAGGGGGTTCTGATAAAGAGCGCTCTACTCCCAACATGATTGGATGAGAGCTTGAAGTTTATACCATTTAAAGCAAGGTTCCAGAATCCTGAGGGGGGTTCTGATAAAGAGCGCTCTACTCCCAACATGATTGGATAAGACGCTAATTATCAATATCACATTTTATTGTATCTTTAAAAAGAGTTTGAAAAACAATCGTCTTTAAATCTTTCAAAAATGACGTATTACTGCCATCTTGTGGAACTAGATGCTAAATACAGAAATACAATGAATAATTGTAACATTTAGACAGGGCAAAGCCAGGAAGTAGCAACTCCAGTCCTGAAAGCACATTCCTCTTCTGGTTTGATACACATACTGAAATATTGACCTAAACTGTACGCTGTTGTGCTGTGTGTGGGTGTGTGGGTGGGTGTGAGTGTGCTATGTGTGTGTGTGTGTGTGTGTGTGTGTGTGACAGTGTCTGTGTGTGTGTGACAGTGTGTGTGTGTGTGTGTGTGTGACAGTGTCTGTGTGTGTGTGTGTGTGTGTGTGTGTGTGTCAGTGTGTGTGTGTGTGTGTGTGTGTGTGTGTGTGTGTGTGTGTGTGTGTGTGTGTGTGTGTGTGTGTGTCTGTGTGTGTGTGTGTGTGTGTGTGTGTGTGTGTGTGTGTCTGTGTGTGTGTGTGTGTGTCTGTGTGTGTGTGTGTGTGTGTGTGTGTGTGTGTGTGTGTCTGTGTGTGTCGCTGTGTGTGTGTGTGTGTGACAGTGTCTGTGTGTGTGTGTGTGTGTGTGTGTGTGACAGTGTTTGTGTCTGTCAGTGTGTGTGTGTGTGACAGTGTTTGTGTGTGTGTGTGTGTGTGTGTCAGTGTGTGTGTGTGTGTGTGTGTGTGTGTGTGTGTGTGTGTGTGTGTGTGTGTGTGTGTGTGTGTGTGTGTGTGTGTGTGTGTGTGTGTGTGTGTGTGTGTGACAGTGTCTGTGTGTGTCAGTGTGTGTGTGTGTGTGTGTGTGACAGTGTCTGTGTGTGTGTGTCAGTGTGTGTGTGTGTGTGTGTGTGTGTGTGACAGTGTCTGTGTCTGTGTGTGTCAGTGTGTGTGTGTGTGTGTGTGAGTGTGTGTGACAGCGTCTGTGTTTGTCAGTGTGTGTGTGTGTGTGTGACAGTGTCTGTGTCTGTGTGTGTCAGTGTGTGTGTGTGTGTGTGTGTGACAGCGTCTGTGTTTGTCAGTGTGTGTGTTTCATGGTCTCTCTTGGTCTCTTGATTCACAGTCCAGTCCTTTGCAGCTTAGGCCACTCGTTGCCATCTCTTTTGCGCCATCTAGTGTTTGGTCTTCTAAGTGCACGAGAAAAATATAAGAATATTATGGCTTTTAATAGACTTGTGTTGAATCAATGCCCTTACAGTGAGGCATGGCTTTGTCTCTACTTTGCGTCTATTTCCCTTATATCCCTATTAACTGTAATACTTGAATTAAACTTGGGGTCAAGGCAGTGCTGGTAGTTTGTGTCTCTTTCTAATATATCGTGAAGTTAGTGGGGAGTGGGGGAGGTGCTTGTGTACCAATGAAAATCTAATTTGGGTTTTTGGAGGAATTTATTCACATTGAAATCCTACCATACATACGTTCAGTTTGAATGTGCATTAACTATTGGCTAGTAAAGCCCTCTGCATATGAACTGCGGGAGCTCCAGCACACAGTTGTTAACACTGCCGTTTCCTCTACCAAACCAAAAGAATGGCTGTGATTTGTTTTATTAACCTCAGACATCTTCTTTTATACTCGCGACCCCTACTAATCTCTCTATCTATCACTGTAACCCTGCTATGAAAGACCATGCAGCACAAAACAACGATGACAACCTCAAGAGCACAACTGAAATTGAATCTGCAAGATGCGCGTCTGACCTGCAGAGAAAGTGTCACTAGAACAAGAACGGAGCCCGTAGTTCTTTGCATGAGATCCCACATTGATAACGTCTCGACCACAATCAGACTTTCCTTTTTTGGAGTGGAAGCAATAGAATGTCACGGCAATCCCAAGACTACAATACAAAACACAAGAGTGAATCATCCACGCATCTGCTGCATTATTATCACAAGAGTGAATCATCAACGCATCTGCTGCATTATTATCACAAGAGTGAATCATCCACGCATCTGCTGCATTATTATCACAAGAGTGAATCATCAACGCATCTGCTGCATTATTATCACAAGAGTGAATCATCCACGCATCTGCTGCATTATTATCACAAGAGTGAATCATCCACGCATCTGCTGCATTATTATCATCACAAGAGTGAATCATCACAAGAGTGAATCATCTGCTGCATTATTATCACAAGAGTGAATCATCCACGCATCTGCTGCATTATTATCACAAGAGTGAATCATCATCTGCTGCATTATTATGCTGCATCTTGCATTATTATCACAAGAGTGAATCATCCACGCATCTGCTGCATTATTATCACAAGAGTGAATCATCCACGCATCTGCTGCATTATTATCACAAGAGTGAATCATCCACGCATCTGCTGCATTATTATCACAAGAGTGAATCATCCACGCATCTGCTGCATTATTATCACAAGAGTGAATCATCCACGCATCTGCTGCATTATCATCACAAGAGCGAATCATCCACGCATCTGCTGCATTATTATCACAAGAGTGAATCATCCACGCATCTGCTGCATTATTATCACAAGAGTGAATCATCCACGCATCTGCTGCATTATTATCACAAGAGTGAATCATCCACGCATCTGCTGCATTATTATCACAAGAGTAGCGAGATTTTTATCCTAATGTATAAATAAAATTTAAAAAAATCTGCATACAGCACTGTGACAGAGATCGAATGATTCTTGGTGATAGATCTCCCTCTCGACCTGTGAGGGCACGGTGCGAGAGGAACAGAGTACCCTTAATTAAATGTCACGACAATTTATTCCGTAGGGTAGGTGGAAGTCGGTCATTTAGGAAAGGGGCGGAGCTACGGCACCCAAGCTCAGTGACCCGGACGGTAAGCGGCGTGGCATCCGAGGATTGGAGGAGCGGATGCGCTCGTTAACCTCGGGGTCATGAGCGAGGGTATAAATAGGGGGCATGGCTTGAGTGATCTGTTCCTTTGCCAGAAGGAAACCGTGAACGTGAACTGTGAGTGTTGTTTGTTAGTTTGGTCTTGTAAACTGTGTGTCTTTTGTGTCGTTAAAGATTACTAGCACAATCCGGAGCTGTAACCGTCGGCCAGCATTAACCCGGACGTCAGCACGCACTTCTTTCACGACAGGACTGTCTTTTCACCACGAGCACCTAAATCACGCACTGTAGAAACTGTGTCTGTGTCTGTGTTTTGTGTGGGTGAGGAAAAACGGGACGTTTTGGTTGCGGGTCAAACCCGTGGGATTCATATAAACGGAGTGATACACGCCGCTGTACCACTTCCAACAATATTATTATTTACAGGTTGTTGCCATAAGGCTCTGGACATTAAAACATTAATAAACACCCTTGCACCTGTACCATACGTTTTCTGTGTGATTATTCCGCTCTGCACTGCACTCACCTGCACGTAGTTACCACTTTGCCACAAGCACTGATGAAGACATTGGCCAAAAGGTCTGTCTACTTCAGTTTGTTTCTTAAATTGACTTCATTAAGATTTCCTGTAAATAGTTTGCAGCCGTGAAGCTTCTGAAATACATTGTACCATTTTCTTTCTAAAAAGAAGTAATGAAACTATGAAACGTTACAATGTTACTTTCAGCCTTCAAAGAGTCGTAGCCTGATATGAGAAACTCTGCCATTTCACACAGCGGTATGTTAGTGCAGTTTGCTGGAGGAATCGGCCTCTGTGATTCACCACAAGCAATGCAATGCACTGCCAGTGTCCCTCCCAGTCAGCAGCACAAAATCTGAATAATCCTAGAAAGTAAAAAGATGAAATATTTATCAGAAATTAAAAAATAAAATGTTAAAAAGAGTGTGTTTCATTTTAAATGTTCAGATTAAAAAATGTCAATGTGCATTTAAATATTAAAAACACTGTTTATAAAATACAACTTTGTATATAATAAAAGTAATTATCCAGTAGGCTCATTTTCTTCTGAAATAAACTTTCATTTGGTTTCCTCAAGAGGGCAGTATTGTATTACAGAAGTGTACCTATCTCCTATGATGCAAGCCCAGTGTTAACAAAACTCAAGATGGTGAGCGTGATCCTGGCTATTGCTACTTCTCTGTCCTATTGTCTATATTCAAACAGGATCTGAACAGACTCTCAGCACACCCACATTCAAACAGGATCTGAACAGACTCTCAGCACACCCACATTCAAACAGGATCTGAACAGACTCTCAGCACACCCACATTCAAACAGGATCTGAACAGACTCTCAGCACACCCACACTCAAACAGCATCTGAACAGACTCTCAGCACACCCACATTCAAACAGGATCTGAACAGACTCTCAGCACACCCACACTCAAACAGCATCTGAACAGACTCTCAGCACACCCACATTCAAACAGGATCTGAACAGACTCTCAGCACACCCACATTCAAACAGGATCTGAACAGACTCTCAGCACACCCACATTCAAACAGGATCTGAACAGACTCTCAGCACACCCACATTCAAACAGGATCTGAACAGACTCTCAGCACACCCACACTCAAACAGCATCTGAACAGACTCTCAGCACACCCACACTCAAACAGGATCTGAACAGACTCTCAGCACACCCACACTCAAACAGCATCTGAACAGACTCTCAGCACACCCACACATTCAAACAGGATCTGAACAGACTCTCAGCACACCCACACTCAAACAGCATCTGAACAGACTCTCAGCACACCCACATTCAAACAGGATCTGAACAGACTCTCAGCACACCCACATTCAAACAGGATCTGAACAGACTGTCAGCACACCCACATTCAAACAGGATCTGAGCTCCAGACTCTCAGCACACCCACACTCAAACAGCATCTGAACAGACTCTCAGCACACCCACATTCAAACAGGATCTGAACAGACTCTCAGCACACCCACACTCAAACAGCATCTGAACAGACTCTCAGCACACCCACATTCAAACAGGATCTGAACAGACTCTCAGCACACCCACATTCAAACAGGATCTGAACAGACTCTCAGCACACCCACATTCAAACAGGATCTGAACAGACTCTCAGCACACCCACATTCACCAGCAGAACTGCTCCCTACGGGAAGGTCTGCATAACTTAAGAAGAGTGAAATATTTAACACCAAAAAACAAAAAAAAATACAAAACACAAAACAAATTGTCATTTACTTACTGAATGCCAAGTAAAAAAAGGTGAACACAATTACTGAAAGCAGAAGCAGAAGCAGTCTTATTGTGCTTTTATTTTATGGGATGGCATTTCTATGAACCTTATAACATCCAGGAGAAGATGGGGCTCAATTCCAACTGAATCTCAATGCTGGGGAGAGAGCTCTGCAGTCAGGGGAACTCAGGAAGCATATATCATCTTTTCAAGGGTGAAGTGGCATCTCAAATAAACACTTTAGCCATCATTTTAAACCTCCGCACTCCCCACAATAACAACAAGCAAGCAGTTTGTAAGAGTCGTGTGCTGAGGCACTGTCCCTGATGACCGGTCTAACTGACCGGCTGTATAAGCAATGACATTGCCACCAGATACACTTCTTTACTGCAATAAGCCAATAACAGCGATTGCACAAACTGGGGCCCCAACACATTGCAGTATAGACTGCACCAGGCTTGAGGACACTGTATCCCAGACAGACAGGACAAGACTATTCTCCTGATCGTTCCCCAGAACATACAAGCTGAATTCTACAAGATGCATGGCTGCGGATCAATAAAACACACGGCTGCAATGAAACCGGCACAGCATGACAAATACTTTGGTTTTGTTTCATTTGAATTATACAATGAATTTGTTAGACTCTGCCCACAGAGATTCACCTCCTCGAGCTACACTTATTAACAATACAAAAGAAACACCCACCAGTTCACTTGAACACACTCATTAGCAGGTCTGGACTGGAGCACAGGAAAGCTGTCACAGCCTCACGCTGCCTCTCTCCCTCTCCCTCTCCCTCTCCCCTTCCCTTCCCCTTCCCCTTTTCCCTCTCCCCTTCAGCATCTCCCTTTCCACTTCCCCTTCTCCATCTCCCTCTCCCTCTCCCCTTCCCTTCCCACTCCCCCTCTCCCTTCTCCCTTCTCCCTCTTCCTCTCCTTCTCCCCCTCTCCACTTCCTCTTCTCCCTCTCCCCATCTCACTGTCCCTTTCCCCTTCCAATTCTCCCTCTCCACTTCCTCTTCTCACTCGCCCTCTCCCCTTCTCCCTCTCCCCATCTCACTGTCCCTTTCCTCTTCTCCCTCTCCACCCTCTTCTCCCTCTCCCCTCCCCTTCTCCCTCTCCCCATCTCACTGTCCCTTCCCCTTCTCTCTCTCCACTTCCTCTTCTCCCTCTCCTCTCCTCACTCGCCCTCTCCCCTTCTCCCTCTCCCAATTTCACTGTCCCTTTCCCCTTCTCCACTTCCTCTTCTCACTTGCCCTCTCCCCTTCTCCCTCTCCCATTCTCCCTGTCCCTTTCCCCCTCTCCCTCTCTCCTGAGGAGCCTCACTCTCCTTCTCCTATACAGTGAACCACTTGCATGCACTGCCTCCGTTGTTCTGTTATTGCTATTAGAGCACATTTTATGAGGAGTTAGAAATGAAGGGATGTGTGAGAAGACAATCCCCAGTCCCTGAGAGTGATTAGTTGCCCTACTGAAGAGAGCTCTAATGCAGATTCAATTACGATGGTCAGCTTCAGAGCCCAGGCTTTCACTTCAGCATTCCAGGACTGCCTTCAATCACAGCACTGCAGCATTCCGGGACTGCCTTCAATCACAGCACTGCAGCATTCCGGGACTGCCTTCAATCACAGCACTGCAGCATTCTGGGACTGCCTTCAATCACAGCACTGCAGCATTCCGGGACTGCCTTCAATCACAGCACTGCAGCATTCCAGGACTGCCTTCAATCACAGCACTGCAGCATTCTGGGACTGCCTTCAATCACAGCACTGCAGCATTCCGGGACTGCCTTCAATCACAGCACTGCAGTTTCAGGTTTTTGTCTTTCTTTTGTAGCTTACTATTCAAGGACCAATTTAAATGTTCCAGGAAGCAAAAGAAATGCTGCCTGGGGAATAGAATTCAGAGAGATTTGGGAAGATGGGAGATTTACAGAGCAGGATATTCAAATCGAAATGATTAAAACATTTATTCAGGGTTTGAAACATTTAAGCCAAACTCAAAATTATTTTGCAGAACCAAACTAAAACAAACAACTTTTCTTTGAGGAAGTACTGGAGTGAGACGAGACTTTATGAGGGAATCAGCTCCCATCACTCCCTGCTGTATCCCATGGAAAGGGCTGCTAGATTCATCTGTATATTCAGGTACTATCACTTGCTGGTGCTCAATGAACCAAGGCTGCTTTCACATGAATATTTTACTAAGCACGGGTGTTTCTCCTATTGAGATCTTGTAAGAAGTAACTTTACAGATGATGTTGATGTACAGCTATGGCCAAAAATGTTGTATCACCTACAATTTCAGGATTGAAACATAATTAAAAATAAAAATGATATGAACATAATTTAGATATTTTATTTAACATCATACATTTAGATTTTGAAATGTCACATTTTTCGTTAAGTTTTTGGAAAACTACAAAGCGGTGTGTAATTCAATATGTTAACGTCACATTATTCAGCAGGTTTAATTGGACTTTATGAAGTTGCACTAATTTGACTAACTGGAGCTGCCCACATCCATAACTTCAATTCTAAAATATTCACTAATGTTAAAAATGTTTATGTTTACAGTAAAGTAAGCCCACGTTTATTGTACTATTAGAAAAGCTAGAGAGAGAGACAACAGTTCCAGTATCCCAGATCATGATTTAACTGTCCGACTTCCCTCCAGATAAAACACACTTGCCCATTAAAGGAGGCACAAGGACCTTCCCAGATGAGACAGATGTAGTAAATCTCAATGAGAACACTCCCGGGTACTTAGACAGTGCAGCCCTCATGCCCTTCCACTGCATCAGCACTTATTCCATGATCCGCGGGTGCTGCTGCTGCCTCCTCAATATCCTGCTGTACACTGTATATGCAAGGAGGGCTGGCTAAACGCAAGCAGAGCCCTGTGTGAGCATCTGCCTGCTATTATTTAATCAGGGTTTCAGAGACATGCAAGCAGAGCCCTGTGTGAGCATCTCCCTGCTATTATATAATCAGGGTTTCAGAGACATGCAAGCAGAGCCCTGTGTGAGCATCTCCTTGCTATTATTTAATCAGGATTTCAGATACATGCAAGCAGAGCCCTGTGTGAGCATCTCCCTGCTATTATTTAATCAGGGTTTCAGATACATGCAAGCAGAGCCCTGTGTGAGCATCTCCCTGCTATTATATAATCAGGGTTTCAGAGACATGCAAGCAGAGCCCTGTGTGAGCATCTCCCTGCTATTATATAATCAGGGTTTCAGAGACATGTAAGCAGAGCCCTGTGTGAGCATCTCCCTGCTATTATTTAATCAGGGTTTCAGAGACATGCAAGCAGAGCCCTGTGTGAGCATCTCCCTGCTATTATTTAATCAGGTTTCAGTGCAGTAAGTAGCTGGGCTCTACCCTGATGGATACTGGGGGTCTAGGGCTGACAATGCTGAAAATAACTCTGAATAACAGATTAGAAACACAAAGCCTCACTACTGGCAAGCCCGCTCCCTACTCTCTATTCATTCTCTTGGTGCAGATTTGTTTATTTGAGGTTCATTTTTATTAGTGCCTGAATGTCACTCAACTGTTTCAGTAAGATCCAATCGAATGCCTTCATTTCTGTTTTTATGGTCCAAGGGCAACAATACGGTTCTTATGAGACAAAGGAATGATCAGCACCACCATGGGCAAACACACAGAGAAACCATAAAGAAGCCCATTATAGAAGTGTACATGGAGCAGGCACATTGAGACGCTGAGGGGACTGACATGGAGCAAAACAGGAGGTATGCTGGAGGGTTTATGTCATGAATCAGTAAAGTGAGCTCCTATACAGTAGATCAGCAATATTACACAGGCTTCAATACTGAACGTTGAGCATTCCAGCATTCTACCAGTGGAATCCAAATCATTCTATTAGAACTCTTGTAGTTTCATATTGAACCCATTATATACAAAATCCATCACATCCATCCATGTGCTGCTATTACCATTACTGCTATTGAGCTGGCTGAAGAGCAGAAAGCACACACCTGAGGGAAGGGTTGCAGGATTGCTGTCTTTATTAAAATCACCCGCCTGGGTTGCCACTAACAATTAGTGAAAATTGACATTTCATTGATCTTTTCTTCATTGAGAAAAAATAAAGCTTTTACACAGTCCTCTCTGGCGTGACAATAGAGTGAGCCATACCCCTAATAATCTATTCCTTCATGCTTTACCAGGGTGTGAATACAAATCACATTTCAACACAGACCGACTCCAAATCTATTACACATCGCTGGAGTTATCATTTAAATAGGATACAATCTTGATATAGATCATTAATAATATATTCTAGCACGCAAAACCTCAGGTGTGTTTTAAACATGAATAAGTCAATAATAAACGCTTCATAGGCTGCTTAGTAAAGTGGTACCTGACAGTAAAAGCCACAAACAAAGGACAGGCAATACAACCAACAGCAGATCTACAACGATAAAAACATCATATCAAGACACATACACTTGAGAAGAGACCCCGACTCTGAGTGGTTATTATAAAGCGTGTGCACTGCTAATGGACCTAAAAAAAGAAATCTCTATAGACTCATACACTTGAGAAGAGACCCCGACTCTGAGCGGATATTATAAAGCGTGTGTACTGCTAAATGGACCTAAAAAAGAAATCTCTATAGACTCATACACTTGAGAAGAGACCCCGACTCTGAGCGGATATTATAAAGCGTGTGTACTGCTAAATGGACCTAACAAAAGAAATCTCTATAGACTCATACACTTGAGAAGAGACCCCGACTCTGAGCGGATATTATAAAGCGTGTGTACTGCTAAATGGACCTAACAAAAGGCCGTTATATAAAACAAACCGACACCTCTGAATGCAACACTGCTGTACCGTTTCAGTAAACTACATAATAAGCCAGGTCAGCAAAACAATCCACAATGATCTTGTGAACAATTCATTCCGCATGCAAGCATTTCAAATGGAAGTTCCAATATCCTCTTCTGTACGACCTAACAAACCAACTCAATACTTGCTTAACTTTTGTTCACTGAGCTATAGATACATTTGAAAAGAGGCATTAAAACTATTTTCAGATTTCATTTTTTTTTGTAGGGTAAAATAAATGACCGTGTTAAAAAAGGATATTGTACTTTTCTATGTATAAATATGTGTTGTACTCACCAGTGAGCTGGTCATACGAACCGTCCACTTCTCTGGCGTCTGACAGATTCTGTTTTCTGTTTTTTCCTTTCATCTCGAACTCGTGTACAAATTACGAAATAAACGAAAAGAATGCCTTTTATCCCGAGTCTGTGAAGCACTTTCCTCGCTTCAGCTTCACAAGCATCAGCGGCTTTCCCAAATAGATTAAGTATTATTATTTCTTTTTTATTATTTGTACGATCCCCTGGTTCTCTCTTGCTTCGCCTCGGTCCTTTAATGCACAGTGTCAATGCGCTGCGCCGACTCTTTCTAATCCTGTGTGTGTGTGTGTGTTTAAGAAGCTTCGACTTCGAAAAATCTCAAAATACTGCAGGGTATACACAGCAAAGCAGCAGCGGTGTATTATCCTATTAACTGTAAAGTGAGACCGTGCTTTCTGACAGGACTCTGTAACGTGTGTTCCGGCCGCTCCAGTCGCTATTGTGCGAGGTTGTTCAAGCTCACCTCTGTGGCAGGTGTGTGTGTGTGTGCGCGCTTGTCTATCACACGCCTGCACAACACCTGAATGTCCTGGTGTTCACCTCACGGGCATGAGGTGAACTAATACTGCAAACCTTTACAAAATAACAATGTCAGCCTTTATTAATTAGCAGACGCCCTTATCCAGGGCGGTTTTCAATTGTTACAAGACATCACATTATGTTTACATACAATTAGCCTACCCATTTATACAGTTGGGTTTTTACTGGAGCAATCTATATAAGGTACCTTGCTCAAGGGTACAGCAGCAGTGTCCCCCACCTGGGATTGAACCCACGACCCTCCAGTCAAGAGTCCAGAGCCCTAACCACTACTCCGCTGCTGCTGCGCTGCTGATGATGATGATGATGATGATGATGATGATGATGATGATGATGATGATGATGATGATGATGATGATGATGATGATGATGATGATGATGATGATGATGATGATGATGATGATGATTGACACGCTGCCTAGAATGTAAATACGGTATAGTGTAGAGGTCCTCTTAGTTGCTGCTGTCTTTGTGTGGTTTTTCTGTACTGATCGCTCCACTGTGCAACTCTATCAAAGAGGTTTATTCTGACATTCGTTTCACAAGCGTATCATTACAGTAGATTCTCTCTCTATTGTTGCTCTCTCTCTCTCCCTTCTATCGAAGTTACTGGTCAGCCGTTACTTTGTGTCTCAGCGCTACAATCACCCGAACGTTGTTTCATAAGAGCGCATTGGCAGGCTCAGCCTCGCTCTGCAGCGCTTTCAAAATCCCATTTTCACAGCGGATCCTGGGAGAGCGGAACACCTGCAATAAAACACGCGGGAGCTGGCATTTAAATATCAACATCAGATAAAGCCAGCAGGTTTGACAGAACCTGGAATCTTAGCTAAATACACCAATACACACATACAGAAATACATCAGTTACAGTTACAATATAATCCCCGCCGTCCTTTCAGTCAAGGCGTTGTATGAAGCCCATTGCTGCCCGGGGCTCTTTGCATACTGCATGCTTGTGATAATATCCACCCAGATTTAGTGTTTTGGTCACTAGGAGGTCAATTCAATTGATCTCATATGTGGCCGATCACAATACTGTTTAAATAATGAAATCCGAGCAGCTGTGTAATTGTACTTAAGAGAAAGACGTCTCTAAATACACTGAAGAGGTTAACTGCACTCTTATACTGAGAGGACACAAGGAAGCCAATTTGTGGCTTGGAACTTGGTTTCAGGAGACTAGATTTCAGTGAAACACACTCACATGAAGCTGCCTGGGTTTCTCTGTCTATCCCACAAAGAGAGCATTTTGATAGCAGGCTTACTGGAAAACCATGAACACAAGCAAAATGTATTCAAAAAGAATATGGTCAAATATTTGAGGATACATCTGCAAAATATTAAGGTCATCATAGTGCGTTATAATAAATGAAATAAGGAATTGTGTTTCCTGAAAGCGTGTGAGGTGTGTGAAAGCTCCACAGAGCCAGTGCTTTTTGATTAGTTTGAGGGCATGTGATTTCATACTCAGAATCACTATTAAAAGCCAGAATTAGCAGCCGTGCAAACGAGTGGGACAGTTGAAGTGAAGAGCAAATGATATTCTGTCATCCAAATTCATAGAATGAATGTGAAGTTTTTGCTTATTATGTATCTGCGGTGTTTCCGTTTCAAATAAACAGCAGCTGCAGCTCCACAAGGATCCCGCCTCAGCGTGATTGCTCTGAAGAGCTGCCAGACTGCTTTGCATTAGGGACCCTTTGAGTCAGAACAATAGGGTCGCTTTCAAAAGTAATATGTCAGGACATAAATAGAATTAAATGGGTTTAATCATTAAAAAGCGTAATCAATTAACAGCACAAGTTAGGGTTCATTAACCTTGTGTGATTCTCACCACCGCTGTTAGAGGTCTCATATCAGTGTGATAATAACGTGCATGACTGTGACCTACAGGGCCCATTGCACGCTATGTGTGCTACATATGTGTGTCACATACAGAGGGCGTGCTCCTCCACTACATCCCTGTCCCAGGGAATAATATTCGGTGCAATTGATGGTCACACTGTATCTTTACTAAATAAATACAAACAGAACATACCTTTGTGTTCTAGAACACTTGTTCACATCAAGCGCTTCTGCACTTCTGATGGAGAGAACTCTACTGTGTCTCTTGTTCGTGATAATAATGCTAATAATACTACTAATAATACTAATAATAATAATAATAATAATAATACAGTAATAATACTAATACTACTACTAATAATAATACTAATAAAAGGCTAGGCTGCCGCCACACATAAACACATGCCGAATCCTGTTAATTGCACACACTGTGTGACACAGACACATGCACGCACACACACACACACACACACACACACACACACACACACACACACACACACACACACACACACTTCTTCACCAGCTTACATTCATTATCGTGACCCCCTCTGTTCTGTGGAGCACGCTGGTCCCACAGCAGCAGCTGCAGCATCAGGGCTCACAGTGTTCAATTGCAACTCCATTACAGGCACATTATGGGGCTTCATTTAAAGCACCAGCAGAGGCGAGAATTCATTGCTTGTCTAAAGTTTCAAACAAAAGTTGTCTGGGAAGCCAGCAGGGGTTCTTGGAATCTGGGAGTTTAATTTGTGTCTTCGGTTCCCAGAGGGAATGTGGAGGGTTATTGTTCTTTCTTAAAGAGATGCTGTCTTCAGTTTCCCATCAGAGACTAGAATTGCTATGTCTATTTCCCATAAGGAGACTGAACCTGAGAACAACCAAAATAACCTCTTACTGATATTAGTGTAGTAATTACAGGATGTGTTTTCCAATGGGCACTGCAATAATCTCTTACTGTAATTACAGGATGTGTTTTCCAATGGGCACTGCAATAATCTCTTACTGTAATTACAGGATGTGGTTTCCAATGGGCACTGCAATAATCTCTTACTGTAATTACAGGATGTGGTTTCCAATGGGCACTGCAATAATCTCTTTCTGTAATTACAGGATGTGGTTTCCAATGGGCACTGCAATAATCTCTTTCTGTAATTACAGGATGTGGTTTCCAATGGGCACTGCAATAATCTCTTTCTGTAATTACAGGATATGGTTTCCAGTGGTCACTGCAATAATTTCTTTTTGTAATTACAGGATGTGGTTTCCAGTGGTCACTGCAATAATTTCTTTTTGTAATTACAGCATGTGGTTTCCAATGGGCACTGCAATAATCTTTCTGTAATTACAGGATGTGGTTTCCAATGGGCACTGCAATAATCTCTTACTGTAATTACAGGATGTGTTTTCCAATGGGCACTGCAATAATCTCTTTCTGTAATTACAGGATGTGGTTTCCAATGGGCACTGCAATAATCTCTTTCTGTAATTACAGGATGTGGTTTCCAATGGGCACTGCAATAATCTCTTTCTGTAATTACAGGATGTGGTTTCCAATGGGCACTACAAATATATAAATAAATAATGGCAAATAAAGAAAAGCCAGAAAAGGTCATTTCAGTCTGTAGTCGAGTATTTGTCAAACACATCACTTTATCAAGAGTACATTAATGCCAATTAAACTACTCATGCGCTACAGATGTCTCTCTTTTAATTTTATTCAGAAACTTGAGTTAGTGAAGAGGTCTCTAAAAGATGTATAAGAGATAATGCTTCCAGTGCTGTATACACACTAATGCCACCTGCTGGACAATAAATATATTCACAGCTAACAGAAATGATTTAATAAAATACTGATTCTCGATTCTTGAACCCTCAATTGTATTACCTAAATGTCATGAGTTAAATATTTAAACAACTAACTAATTAAATAAATAAATAAATAAATAGAGCGATCTTGAAGAACAGGATGATTTGGAGCTTACACTGTGAGCAGGCAGTGCCATGGCAACAGAAGAAATGATCATATTCTGTTTCTAACAATAGCCTGTGCGTACTGTGCATGGGATCCCATCCTGGTACCCTTTATTTATGTCATATCTATGAGGAAACGGTTTCGAATCCTGCCCTTTTATTAGAGGGGGCATTCATACAGTATTATATAATATGCTCTACAATTAGACAGACGCAGCAGTGAAGCAGAATCCTGCAGCTTTAGAATCCTGCAGCTTTTGAAGCAGAATCCTTCAGCTGTATTAGAGTGTGTCTGAGATTGAAGTAGACTCACCTTGACAAACCAATGTGATTTCAATCCTGTGTCTTTAGATGTGAGGTAGTGCAGTGATTGTATTCATCCATGCAGAGCACGTGGCCACTTTATTAGGAAGTGTCTGAGATTTAGGAGCCAATGTGATTTAAATCCAGTGTTTTTAGATGTGAGGTTGTGCAGTGATTGTATTCATCCATGCATGAGATTCAGGAGCCAATGTGATTTCAATCCTGTGTTTTTAGATTTGAGGTTGTGCAGTGATTGTATTCATCCATGCATGAGATTCAGGAGCCAATGTGATTTCAATCCTGTGTTTTTAGATGTGAGGTTGTGCAGTGATTGTATTCATCCATGCATGAGATTCAGGAGCCAATGTGATTTCAATCCTGTGTTTTTAGATGTGAGGTTGTGCAGTGATTGTATTCATCATTGCATGATATTCAGGAGCCAATGTGATTTAAATCCAGTGTTTTTAGATGTGAGGTTGTGCAGTGATTGTATTCATCCATGCATGAGATTCAGGAGCCAATGTGATTTCAATCCTGTGTTTTTAGATGTGAGGTTGTGCAGTGATTGTATTCATCCATGCATGAGATTCAGGAGCCAATGTGATTTAAATCCTGTGTTTTTAGATGTGAGGTTGTGCAGTGATTGTATTCATCCATGCATGATTCAGGAGCCAATGTGGTTTAAAGGAGATGGAGCATGTGAGCGGTCACTGTGTAGTTGGACAGCTATAGAAGAGGGCTGGTTGTGTGGAAGCAGTGGAGTGAGCTTTGTGAGAAATCCCATTGATACGTTATAGGTGCGGTATTAAGAATCACCACTCGCATCTTCTTGTACTTGTACTGAACTGCCCCATATTGTGCCGTATTCAACTATTGCTCTCAATTATAACCATTCTCTGTATCTTGGAGTTGAGTTTACTCTTACAGGTATCCATAGCCACCCTTTTTGTAATTGCTCTTATTTGAAATCTTTCTTATCATCAGACGCACTACGTGCTGCTCTTACTGGAATTTACTCTTATAAGTAAACATGTTTACTATCAGTTGAACTGCTCCTAATCGAATTCACTCTTAAATGTGAGTATTTACTGGATTCTTTATTTTGCTCTTATTTGAATTTGATCTTATTTTCTACTGATTCCATTGTACTTTATAACGGCTCTTATCTGTAAGGTGATACTGTGTAAGGTGATATTGTGTGAGGTGATATTGTTTAAGGTGATACTGGGTAAGGTGATACTGTGTGAGGTGATACTGTGTAAGGTGATACTGTGTGAGGTGATGTTGTTTAAGGTGATACTGGGTAAGGTGATACTGTGTGAGGTGATACTGTGTAAGGTGATACTGTGTAAGGTGATATTGTGTGAGGTGATATTGTTTAAGGTGATATTGTTTAAGGTGATACTGTGTGAGGTGATACTGTGTAAGGTGATATTATGTAAGGTGATACTGTGTAAGGTGATACTGTGTGAGGTGATACTGTGTGAGGTGATATTGTTTAAGGTGATATTGTTTAAGGTGATATTGTTTAAGGTGATACTGTGTAAGGTGATACTGTGTGAGGTGATATTGTTTAAGGTGATATTGTGTAAGGTGATACTGTGTAAGGTGATATTGTTTAAGGTGATACTGTGTAAGGTGATATTGTGATACTGGGTAAGGTGATACTGTGTGAGGTGATATTGTTTGATGATATTGTTTAAGGTGATATTGTTTAAGGTGATACTGTGTGAGGTGATATTGTTTAAGGTGATACTGTGTAAGGTGATACTGTGTGAGGTGATACTGTGTAAGGTGATATTGTGTAAGGTGATATTGTGTGAGGTGATATTGTTTAAGGTGATATTGTTTAAGGTGATACTGTGTAAGGTGATATTGTTTAAGGTGATACTGTGTGAGGTGATATTGTTTAAGGTGATACTGGGTAAGGTGATACTGTGTGAGGTGATACTGTGTAAGGTGATACTGTGTAAGGTGATATTGTGTGAGGTGATATTGTTTAAGGTGATATTGTTTAAGGTGATACTGTGTGAGGTGATATTGTGTAAGGTGATACTGTGTAAGGTGATACTGTGTGAGGTGATATTGTGTAAGGTGATACTGTGTAAGGTGATACTGTGTAAGGTGATATTGTGTGAGGTGATATTGTGTGAGGTGATATTGTTTAAGGTGATACTGTGTAAGGTGATACTGTTTAAGGTGATATTGTTTAAGGTGATACTGTGTAAGGTGATACTGTGTAAGGTGATATTGTTTAAGGTGATACTGGGTAAGGTGATACTGTGTAAGGTGATACTGTGTGAGGTGATACTGTGTAAGGTGATATTGTGTAAGGTGATACTGTGTAAGGTGATATTGTTTAAGGTGATATTGTTTAAGGTGATACTGGGTAAGGTGATACTGTGTGAGGTGATACTGTGTAAGGTGATACTGTGTGAGGTGATATTGTTTAAGGTGATACTGGGTAAGGTGATACTGTGTAAGGTGATACTGTGTGAGGTGATATTGTTTAAGGTGATACTGGGTAAGGTGATACTGTGTGAGGTGATACTGTGTAAGGTGTAAGGTGATATTGTGTGAGGTGATATTGTTTAAGGTGATACTGTGTAAGGTGATATTGTGTAAGGTGATATTGTGTAAGGTGATATTGTTTAAGGTGATACTGTGTAAGGTGATACTGTGTGAGGTGATATTGTTTAAGGTGATATTGTTTAAGGTGATATTGTTTAAGGTGATACTGTGTAAGGTGATACTGTGTGAGGTGATATTGTGTGAGGTGATATTGTTTAAGGTGATATTGTTTAAGGTGATACTGTGTAAGATACTGTGAGGTGATATTGTGTAAGGTGATATTGTTTAAGGTGATATTGTGTAAGGTGATACTGTGTGTGATATTGTTTAAGGTGATACTGTGTAAGGTGATATTGTGTGAGGTGATATTGTGTAAGGTGATACTGTTTAAGGTGATATTGTTTAAGGTGATATTGTTTAAGGTGATACTGTGTGAGGTGATACTGTGTAAGGTGATATTGTGTAAGGTGATACTGTGTAAGGTGATATTGTTTAAGGTGATATTGTGTAAGGTGATACTGTTTAAGGTGATACTGTGTAAGGTGATACTGTGTAAGGTGATACTGTGTAAGGTGATATTGTTTAAGGTGATATTGTGTAAGGTGATATTGTTTAAGGTGATACTGTGTAAGGTGATACTGTGTAAGGTGATACTGTGTGAGGTGATATTGTTTAAGGTGATACTGGGTAAGGTGATACTGTGTGAGGTGATACTGTGTAAGGTGATACTGTGTAAGGTGATACTGTAAAGGTGATATTGTTTAAGGTGATATTGTGTAAGGTGATACTGGTAAGGTGATACTGTGTAAGGTGATACTGTGAGGTGATACTGTGTAAGGTGATACTGTGTAAGGTGATATTGTTTAAGGTGATACTGTAAGGTGATACTGTGTAAGGTGATATTGTGAGGTGATAAGGTGATATTGTTTAAGGTGATATTGTTTAAGGTGATATAAGGTGATATTGTGTAAGGTGATACTGTGTAAGGTGATATTGTGTAAGGTGATATTGTGTAAGGTGATACTGTGTAAGGTGATATTGTGTAAGGTGATATTGTTTAAGGTGATACTGTGTAAGGTGATACTGTGTAAGGTGATATTGTTTAAGGTGATATTGTGTAAGGTGATACTGTGTGAGGTGATACTGTGTAAGGTGATACTGTGTAAGGTGATATTGTGTAAGGTGATATTGTTTAAGGTGATACTGTGTAAGGTGATATTGTGTAAGGTGATACTGTGTAAGGTGATACTGTGTGAGGTGATATTGTGTAAGGTGATACTGTGTAAGGTGATACTGTGTAAGGTGATATTGTGTAAGGTGATAGGTGATATTGTAAGGTGATACTGTGAGGTAAGGTGATATTGTTTAAGGTGATGTGTATAGGTGATACTGTTTAAGGTGATATTGTTTAAGGTGATACTGGGTAAGGTGATACTGTGTAAGGTAAGGTGATGATGTGTAAGGTGATATTGTGTAAGGTGATACTGTGTAAGGTGATACTGTGTAAGGTGATATTGTTAAGGTGATACTGGGTAAGGTGATACTGTGTAAGGTGATATTGTGTAAGGTGATATTGTTTAAGGTGATACTGTGTAAGGTGATATTGTTTAAGGTGATATTGTTTAAGGTGATACTGTGTAAGGTGATACTGTGTAAGGTGATATTGTGTAAGGTGATACTGTGTAAGGTGATATTGTTTAAGGTGATATTGTGTAAGGTGATACTGTGTAAGGTGATATTGTTTAAGGTGATACTGTGTAAGGTGATACTGTGTAAGGTGATATTGTGTAAGGTGATACTGTGTAAGGTGATACTGTGTAAGGTGATACTGTGTAAGGTGATATTGTTTAAGGTGATATTGTTTAAGGTGATACTGTGTAAGGTGATATTGTAAGGTGATATTGTGTAAGGTGATACTGTGTAAGGTGATATTGTTTATTGTTTAAGGTGATATTGTTTAAGGTGATACTAAGGTGATACTGTGTAAGGTGATATTGTGTAAGGTGATACTGTGTAAGGTGATATTGTTTAAGGTGATATTGTTTAAGGTGATACTGTGTAAGGTGATATTGTGTAAGGTGATACTGTGTAAGGTGATACTGTGTAAGGTGATATTGTGTAAGGTGATACTGTGTAAGGTGATACTGTGTAAGGTGATATTGTTTAAGGTGATATTGTTTAAGGTGATATTGTTTAAGGTGATACTGGGTAAGGTGATACTGTGTAAGGTGATACTGTGTGAGGTGATATTGTTTAAGGTGATACTGGGTAAGGTGATACTGTGAGGTGATACTGTGTAAGGTGATACTGTGTAAGGTGATATTGTTTAAGGTGATACTGGGTAAGGTGATACTGTGTGAGGTGATACTGTGTGAGGTGATATTGTTTAAGGTGATACTGTGTAAGGTGATACTGTGTGAGGTGATACTGTGTGAGGTGATATTGTTTAAGGTGATATTGTGTGAGGTGATACTGTGTAAGGTGATACTGTGTAAGGTGATACTGTGTGAGGTGATATTGTGTAAGGTGATACTGTGTGAGGTGATATTGTTTAAGGTGATACTGTGTAAGGTGATATTGTGTGAGGTGATATTGTTTAAGGTGATATTGTGTAAGGTGATACTGTGTAAGGTGATACTGTGTAAGGTGATATTGTTTAAGGTGATACTGTGTAAGGTGATACTGTTTAAGGTGATATAAGGTGATACTGTGTAAGGTGATACTGTGTAAGGTGATATTGTGTAAGGTGATATTGTTTAAGGTGATACTGTGTAAGGTGATACTGTGTAAGGTGATATTGTGTAAGGTGATATTGTGTAAGGTGATATTGTGTAAGGTGATATTGTGTGAGGTGATATTGTGTAAGGTGATACTGTGTAAGGTGATATTGTGTAAGGTGATATTGTTTAAGGTGATACTGTGTAAGGTGATATTGTGTAAGGTGATATTGTGTGAGGTGATATTGTTTAAGGTGATATTGTGTAAGGTGATATTGTTTAAGGTGATACTGTGTAAGGTGATATTGTTTAAGGTGATACTGTGTAAGGTGATATTGTTTAAGGTGATATTGTGTAAGGTGATACTGTGTAAGGTGATATTGTTTAAGGTGATATTGTTTAAGGTGATACTGTGTAAGGTGATACTGTGTGAGGTGATATTGTTTAAGGTGATACTGTGTAAGGTGATACTGTGTAAGGTGATACTGTGTAAGGTGATATTGTTTAAGGTGATACTGTGTAAGGTGATACTGTGTAAGGTGATATTGTGTAAGGTGATACTGTGTAAGGTGATATTGTTTAAGGTGATACTGTGTAAGGTGATATTGTGTAAGGTGATATTGTGTGAGGTGATATTGTTTAAGGTGATACTGTTTAAGGTGATACTGTGTAAGGTGATATTGTGTAAGGTGATACTGTGTGAGGTGATATTGTGTAAGGTGATATTGTGTAAGGTGATATTGTTTAAGGTGATATTGTGTAAGGTGATACTGTGTAAGGTGATACTGTGTGAGGTGATATTGTGTAAGGTGATACTGTGTAAGGTGATATTGTGTGAGGTGATACTGTGTAAGGTGATACTGTGTAAGGTGATATTGTTTAAGGTGATACTGTGTAAGGTGATACTGTGTAAGGTGATATTGTGTAAGGTGATACTGTGTAAGGTGATATTGTGTGAGGTGATACTGTGTAAGGTGATATTGTTTAAGGTGATATTGTTTAAGGTGATACTGTGTAAGGTGATATTGTTTAAGGTGATACTGTGTAAGGTGATACTGTGTGAGGTGATATTGTTTAAGGTGATACTGTGTGAGGTGATATTGTGTAAGGTGATATTGTGTGAGGTGATACTGTGTGAGGTGATATTGTGTGAGGTGATACTGTGTAAGGTGATATTGTGTGAGGTGATACTGTGTAAGGTGATACTGTGTAAGGTGATATTGTTTAAGGTGATACTGTGTAAGGTGATACTGTGTAAGGTGATATTGTGTAAGGTGATACTGTGTAAGGTGATATTGTGTGAGGTGATATTGTTTAAGGTGATATTGTTTAAGGTGATACTGTGTGAGGTGAAGGTGATATTGTTTAAGGTGATATTGTTTAAGGTGATACTGTGTGAGGTGATATTGTTTAAGGTGATACTGTGTGAGGTGATATTGTGTAAGGTGATACTGTGTGAGGTGATATTGTTTAAGGTGATACTGTGTGAGGTGATATTGTTTAAGGTGATACTGTGTGAGGTGATATTGTTTAAGGTGATACTGTGTAAGGTGATATTGTGTAAGGTGATACTGTGTAAGGTGATACTTTGTAATGTGATACTTTGTAACAACTGTCGCCCTGGATAAGGGTATCTGCTAATAAATAAATAAATAATAATAATATAATTCAAATAGACACTAAAAGTGGGTTTCTGATAAGAACTAATCTTGGACTTTCTTACCTACCATTAGATATAATCCAAGATTAGTACTAATCAGAGTCTGTGAAACCAGCCATATGTCTATCAGCACTAATCTTAATTTATTAGCTAAAGTGAAAGATTAGTGCAGCTCAGTGTTTGTGAACCCAGCCCACAGTTTTGCCTGATTAAGTACAGCCAGTTTAGGCTCCATTACAGAAGAAAAGAGAAACTGTGAACTGATAAATTCAGCACTAGAGAATTAAATTGCTTATTGAACAAACTCTTCATTTTTTAATCACGCACTGCCCAATGCAATATTTCATAAAGGTCAAATTAATTGCATTTCTCTCCAACTCAACTGAAAAAAACCATCCAATCTGCAATCAATATGATACTATGGATTTGTATTGAATAAATAATACAACAGTGAAACGTGCTTTAATGATTCTGGAGCGCAGGTTTTCATGAGGAGAATACGTCGGCACAGCGACAGCATAGATGTCACAGGTTCTTATTGTCCTGAGACTCCAGTTCAAACCCTGCCTCTACGCTCTGACACAGGTGAGCCAGTGTGTCCTCACTGTGATATGGGCTTGTGCTGTGAAAGTTAAAGCTACAGCATAAACATGATGATTCAGGTTCGGGATATTTTGCTGTTCCTTCTTCAGGAAGAGCATGTACCTCTTTTTATGAATGTCGTTACAGTCGGTGGCATTACAAGATACTTCATAGCTGAGTCTAGCCTTGATCCTTGGAACATTCTTAATGAGATGCATTCTTATTTATGAATGGGGACTCACACAGATGACAGGCGCGGGATTTCTACTCTACACAGCACATGCTTACATCTGTTGCTCCAGTGCAGTATTCCTTATTGAAAATAGAGAAATCCTTTTTCCAGCATAGATTTAATTGCACAGAACTGCTTGGATATAAACTGAAACCACAAATGACTTTGCAATGACTGCATGCAACTGTATAATAATAATAATAATAATAATAATAATAATACTCAAAGTATTTGTTAGAAATCACATCCAAATGACAGACTCAAACCCACCATTCAAATTAAACTGTGTATAATACTTTCTGTTAAATATTACTGTAAATAATTGACAAGTTTCTTACATTTAAGACCCCGCTTTGCTATGCTTTTAAATTCCACCTACTTTAATTTTTTTAACAGTCCAAAGTATTGTGGCTACCACTCTTTGAACAAGCATCTGGTAAAGACTTTTAAACCCAAAATTCACGAGAAAGCCCCTTATCATTGTCTCGCGTTAAACCCAGAATTCACAAGAAAGGAGAATGCTCTGGAACTTGATTGTATGACAAGGATAGCACTGAAGGAGCTGATAGAACAGCAGGTACAGTAGAGCTGTGCTACTGAAGGATAGCGCTGAAGGAGCTGATAGGACAGCAGGTACAGTAGAGCTGTGCTACTGAAGGATAGCGCTGAAGGAGCTGATAGGACAGCAGGTACAGAAGAGCTGTGCTACTGAAGGATAGCGCTGAAGGAGCTGATAGGACAGCAGGTACAGTAGAGCTGTGCTACTGAAGGATAGCACTGAAGGGGCTGATAGGACAGCAGGTACAGTAGAGCTGTGCTAATGAAGGATAGCGCTGAAGGAGCTGATAGGACAGCAGGTACAGTAGAGCTGTGCTAATGAAGGCTAGCGCTGAAAGTGCTGATAGGACAGCAGGTACAGTAGATCTGTGCTCCTGAAGGATAGCGCTGAAGGAGCTGATAGGACAGCAGGTACAGTAGAGCTGTGCTAATGAAGGATAGCGCTGAAGGAGCTGATAGGACAGCAGGTACAGTAGAGCTCTGCTACTGAAGGATAGCGCTGAAGGAGCTGATAGGACAGCAGGTACAGTAGAGTTGTGCTCCTGAAGGATAGCGCTGAAGGAGCTGATAGGACAGCAGGTACAGTAGAGTTGTGCTACTGCATGCTGTCATCCCTTCTACTAGACTCCTCAGCACAAGGAGGTTGCTATGGATATGACAGAGACCTGGTTGCGTGTAAGATAAGCTAACTGCTGTTATACAGTAGTCACAATGAGCAAGAATCAGGGACTGCATTCCTTACAATCTTAGTATAGACTCGACAATGAAAACCCTGCCATTCAAAATGTAACAAACATAATTTTGACACACTTTTGTCTCGCAAAGTATGATCTCGTCAGCAGGCAGAGAACGTAAGAGGTTAAAATGCATGATGCTTTATTGCAGATATCTGTTCTAATAATATTAGCAATCTTCTTCCAGGTGTTCTGCTCGTGAATTAATTCACTCCTGTATTGTCACTTGATGAATTCACTCCTGTATTTTCGCTTGATGAATTCACTCCTGTATTGGCAACATGGCTAGCAGTGATGCAAGCAGGCTTTGCATTTCAACAGGGCAGGAGGAGGCACAGCCTGCATGGATAAGGAGGGACTGCCTGCATGGATAAGGAGGGACTAGTCTGCATGGATAAGGAGGGACAGCCTGCAAGGATAAGGAGGGACAGCCTGCATGGATAAGGAGGGACAGCCTGCATGGATAAAGGACTACAGTACATTACAATCCCAATAGAGATCTCTGAATTGGCAAACAGTGACATTTAGATTTCAAGATTTCGAGATGACGAGCTAAAATATTTAATATCATCAACAAAGCTAGAAAACACAGTCCTGTTATATATATATATATATATATATATATATATATATATATATATATATATATAAAACTGCTGAGTGACATCAGGATAACAAACTAAGTGAAGCATGCAAGAGCTCATGCATCCATGCAATGCTGCCCAGAGCTGGCTTTATGACAATGAAAAACAAACTAGCTAGCGATCTGGAGATGCTCTTACAGGCGAGAGAGAATGACAATGCATTGGTAAGTGAGGTCAGCAGATTGACAGTCTTGTCTTCAAGCCATTAGGAGAGGTGGTGGAGAAGCTGTGCACTTGAAGATTCCACCCCTTCTGGGTCAAGTCAATCAATCAATCAAAACCTCTATTTATCCAGATGAGTCCATTGAGAACCAATTCTCATTTACAATGACAGCCTGGCAAGAGGCTCACCCACCACAGCAAACAACATGAAACACAAGAAACAAGGATTCAGTAGCAACTTAGCAGCACAGATGTGTCAGCAATGAGTCGACCCTACGGCTGAAAGCAGTCCAACACAGCAAGACGGAAAGCTCAGAAGACTGCTCCTTGGATAGTATGCAGTGTTCCCTTACAGCTGGTGTCCCATGAGGATAACTCCCTTACGGAACAGCAGCTGGTAGATGTGGGATTGGAGCCAGGGCCTCCAGTGTGCTGTGAAAGTGCTCCGTCACAGGGCGACAGCAGTTGATGAAACTCTAGATTGCTTTCCTCACCTCTCCATTCACCTCTGTAGGGAACACATTAAAGAGGAATTTCTTTCCCTTGTTATCAGTTCATTTCAGTACACATTACCTTCACCTCGCTGTTCATGGAAACTGATGCAGCAGGGTGTTTGCAACACACAGGAGCCGTTGTGTTTAGCTAGAATTTGTTTTAAAGAGAATATAACTAGGTTTTCAAGGATAACCCTCAGACAGCAATAACACTTCACGTGGTCTCTCTGTTACTCAATGATGTCATCCTAGAATGTTGTCGCCCATCAATATCTACATTTGGGCCGAGGATTCCAGAGAGTCCTACCAGCAAATCTCCCTCCCCCTTGCACACTGTAGCCTTGGGAAGCTTCTACAAGCCTGCGCTGGCAGAGACAGTAAAGGCAGAGATGCTCGCTGGCAGAGACAGTAAAGGCAGAGACGCGCGCTGGCAGTGACAGTAAAGGCAGAGACGCGCGCTGGCAGAGACAGTAAAGGCAGAGACGCTCGCTGGCAGAGACAGTAAAGGCAGAGACGCTCGCTGGCAGAGACAGTAAAGGCAGAGACGCTCGCTGGCAGAGACAGTAAAGGCAGAGACAGTAAAGGCAGAGACGCGCGCTGGCAGAGACAGTAAAGGCAGAGACGCGCGCTGGCAGAGACAGTAAAGGCAGAGACGCTCGCTGGCAGAGACAGTAAAGGCAGAGACGCTCGCTGGCAGAGACAGTAAAGGCAGAGACCCTCGCTGGCAGAGACAGTAAAGGCAGAGACGCGCGCTGGCAGAGACAGTAAAGGCAGAGACGCGCGCTGGCAGAGACAGTAAAGGCAGAGACGCTCGCTGGCAGAGACAGTAAAGGCAGAGACGCTCGCTGGCAGAGACAGTAAAGGCAGAGACAGTAAAGGCAGAGACAGTAAAGGCAGAGACGCTCGCTGGCAGAGATAGTAAAGGCAGAGACGTTCGCTGGCAGAGACAGTAAAGGCAGAGACGCGCACTGGCAGAGACAGTAAAGGCAGAGACGCTCGCTGGCAGAGACAGTAAAGGCAGAGACGCTCGCTGGCAGAGACAGGCAGAGACGCTCGCTGGCAGAGACAGTAAAGGCAGAGACGCTCGCTGGCAGAGACAGTAAAGGCAGAGACAGTAAAGGCAGAGACAGTAAAGGCAGAGACGCGCGTTGGCAGAGACAGTAAAGGCAGAGACGCTCGCTGGCAGAGACAGTAAAGGCAGAGACGCTCGCTGGCAGAGACAGTAAAGGCAGAGACAGTAAAGGCAGAGACGCTCGCTGGCAGAGACAGTAAAGGCAGAGACGCGCGCTGGCAGAGACAGTAAAGGCAGAGACGCTCGCTGGCAGAGACAGCGTGTTTAATGCTTGGCATGCCCTGGTAATTACAGTCTCTGGTGTTCAGAGAGACTCATGCTAGGTATAAAGGATGCTTCTGCCTGTCCCTCGCAGTGCTATAAATCAGTCCGTATGAGTAAGAGATATAGGACAGTTAATGGCAGATGAGTAAAGATTTGTATTTTTTTTATTTTAATATCAAAATCAATACAGTCAGACATGAGCCCTCTGTAAATCAGACCAGCAATCTAGACAGTGGCATGTGTCAGGACTGTGGAATAACTCTGTCACTCTTCTTTTTAATAAATGTTCTATTGATTTTCCCATAAAGACATACTTTACTGTGCAGAACACAGCGTTACAGAATCTCATGTTTGGTTTACTGCTGGTGAAATATTATTTTCCATAACTTTTACACAATACAGACACAATGGGCTTGGAATAAAAAAAAATGCACAATGGTAGTTGAGGGATTTGTGGACTGAAATGTGTGTCTCAGGTTTGTATGTATTATAAATGGATGTTTTTTTGTATATTATAAATGCATGTTTGTTTTTTGGTATTATAAATGCATATTTTTTGCATGTATTATAAATGCATATGGTTATAGTGGCTGTTCATTTTGGGTATTTGGCACTTTTGTATATTTTTTTAACTGGATAGTATTAGTTTCTAATACTTTCTAATTTTCTGTTAAAATAACGAGTTATTGAACAAATATAGAGTAACTTAACTGGACCATGGTATGGTGTTGGTTGGCCTCCAAAACAACGAGAGATTCAAGATTCGAAGCCTCTATAGAAATGAGACTAGCAGAGATTTATAATATATGACAGCTAGTAGATCAGACCGATGGACTAATGGGAGGCTCTGTCTGTCACACTTCCAGCAATGCTCTACTGCTAGATCATTCATCCTTTATAAATAACATTACATGGATATGCATCCAATTACATAGATCGATATTGACAGGTAGACAAATAACAGCAAGCACAAACAGCCAGCAAGAACACAATTATAAATAGAGGTCACAGACAGGCAGACAGACAGACAGGCAGACAGACAGTGTGGGTCTAAAATAAGCGGCAGATTGGCAGGACCAGACAGTGAAAGAGAATGGCGTGCAGGGAGAGACACAGGAACAGGCAGGTTTGAATGAAAGAGAAAGACACTGAACTGCATTGCTTAGACAGCAGCAAGAGGGTCAGTCCAACACAATGGAGGCAAAGGGTGATGAACTGCGCTTCTTTTCTACAATCTGGACAATAAGACTTTCAGCAGTTTCAGCCCATATTGTGCCCTATAAATAAAAACGTTTAAATGAGTTTCTGCACCCTAATATTGTAATGACTGCCACTTTCCTCTGAACTGAGAAATTAGACAGGCGCCTCAGGTTTCATAGGCAGATATTGTTAAGGAGGAATACCACCGTGAAGAGATATTCCTTTGGGTTCAAAGAGATCCATTTGAAGAAGGAATACCACTCCTCACTCAATCTGTAAAGAGATATTCCTTTGGGTTCAAAGAGATCCATTTGAAGAAGGAATACCACTCCTCACTCAATCTGTAAAGAGATATTCCTTTGGGTTCAAAGAGATCCATTTGAAGAAGGAATACCACTCCTCACTCAATCTGTAGAGATATTCCTTTGGGTTCAAAGAGATCCATTTGAAGAAGGAATACCACTCCTCACTCAATCTGTAACATTCCTTAGGGTTCAAGAGATCCATTTTTGATTTGCTTTCATGTCAGTTGGGACACTGTTCACAGTAAATGGGTTAAACTACATTGAGGTACATTGTATTAACTGACAGACAGATTACAGTAATAGTGCATTATTGCTAATCTATGAAGGAAAGGTGTTCTTTCATAAACAGCACTTGTTATTGTTATAACATTTTCACCAGTTTAGAAATGAACCGGGTCAAAGTTCATTGCAAAGTGTCCACAGTGTGTCTAGCCAACAACCCAGTCTTTAAAACCCCTTATTGGGTTTGAATGAATGACTCCTGTCTTAGACAGGTTTCTGATTGGTATGATTGATAGTTTTTCATCTGATGAATTCCCTAGATTTCTTGGGCCATGGTGTTATGTACAGCACACCATCAATCCCAGGAGTTGACGGAACATTATCCAGGCAGTCAACCAATTCCAGAGTTCTGAAGACGAAGACCACAAACCATTTCTCAAGCTTCAGTCTCGCCATCCATCACTTGTATTTCATGCCCAGTCATCCATTCCACACACATTCTGTTCCTCAGCTGTCTGAATGATCCCTGACAGGCTACTCCAGGGGTGATGCATGGCCTGCTCATGCACAACAGTGAAGTCTGCTTTCCCAATGTAGGACCTATTAACCACGGAGTGCAGAGACTAATGGCTCTCCGCCTGCCCACTTCACTTTGCTCTTGGATAATTCATTGCTTCTTGGGCTGAGCCCAACAACACTTGCTCCTCAAGGTTTCCGAATCCTTTTAAGGGCACAGTCGCACTTTCTTTTCACTTCTTGCCCGCTGGTCTGGTTTCCTCTCCCTTACTCACTTACACTGCCTCGGTGTTTGGAGTGGAGAGGGAGGAGCACCCACAGACTACACTTCAAGACTCAACACTGACCCCTGCTGGAAGTGGCTGGGATACATGAGAAAAACACCACAAATAAGACGCGGCTCCCCTTTGCATTCGTTGTGTGAATCCCCCTTACAGTACGTATCCCAACGAGTCACGTTTTAACCTCATATTGGTACCTTTGGGGTTGGTGCATTTATCCCAACCCTATTTCAATTCACTCAGTTGTCACATGACCTCTGAACCCAGATGGCGTTGATTTCCATAACCCAGAAATACAAATATACTAGAAGCTCTTTCATGGTACACTTACAGGCAACAGGGTCCTGGCCTCACTCAAGGCACAAACTGTTGATTAATGAGCTTTGCTGGTCATCAGTACTCACTCATGCCCACTATAGTAGAGTCAGGGTCACACTTACCGAACCGTACCATGTACTCGCTTTCTTTTAGATATTGTACAATTTTTAAAATTTTTTTATTTCAGTGTTATTTGTTAAAAACCTGAGTAGCCTCAACTCGCACCTTTTCTATGTATTATTTGTTATTATTTATTTATGTATTTATATATAAAACAAACATTTGTTTCTTCAGTGGTTTTTTAAATCTCTTTTAATCTTCATACCGCAGATTTACTCTGTTCCAGTTTCCCACGGGAATGCATCCGTTATTATTTATTTTAGGCTACTTCCCACGTGAGATATGATCTGCTGTTGTACATTGTTGTAAGACAATGTAAAATGGACCCCAGCCTACTTGAGTATATAGTGTAGGCACAGCTGACTATTAAACTGTCAGATGAATACCCCTGTAATGGCTGCAATGCTGCTTGTTCTGAATTGGACTGCATTAAGCACACCTCCTCTGTTGCAATGGGGGCCCTCAGAGAGGCTGTCCGCTTCTGCTGTGCTGTGCTTCTCTTTGATTTCACAGTGGCATTTATACAGTAGTAACCTCAGAGCTTGGCACCCTTCAAAAAGCATGTTCTCAGCCCTACACAATTCCAAGTGTTCTCTCATTTGATAAAAACGCTTTCTTTTTCTGCATACTATACTTGCCCAGTGTGTTTCAATTGTTTTTCTTCTTTTAGTTTTTTGTGTTCTGTATCAATAAATAAATAAATTCACGCTTCTGCCTTATTGCAAACACAGCCTCTCTGCCTCCTGGTCCCTCAGCCGCAACCAATAGGCCACAGTATTAAATCACACAGACAAATGAAGAACTCATTTGCACTTTTACAGCTCCTCAGCTTCAAATCACTGTCAGAGCCCACACAGCCATTATAAAACAAAAAAGAATGAAATGCAAACTGGAATTATAAAATGACAAATGCTTTTAACAGGAACTGCAGGGTCCCACTGCAGCCGTATTATTATTATTATGAATTTATTATGAATTTATTATTATTGGGTCCTTTGTTTTGGGGTTTGGGTATGAATAGAAGCTCTGAGGTCCTGTTGGCAAGGCTGAACTGGCACATTTATTTTTTTACCCAGACTGCCCTGTGTTTTTTTGTCATCCTTTCTCTTTGGTTTTGGCAGGATGTCTATTCATATCGGCCTGGATATTTCTGAAGTGTATCCACTATAAAAAGGAACGGGCTCAGCATTGCTTTTCCAATCAGAAATCCCTTTCTAAGGCTAATGGCAGGGTGCTGGCATTGGCACATCAATTCTCAGCAGCAAACAATTTTCCTATCCACTAGCTAATGGGCTATTTGAGTAATGGGTGTGAATTTCATTATCAAACCGATTGGGGGCTGAGGGCCGAGCTTGGTTAGCAGATTATTAAGCAGAAGTTCATTCAAGAGCAGGGCTTTGTGTTTAAAGATACAAATGCTGGCTTTATGAATGGATTCCAGAGAGATGTCATTACAGAGATGAAGAGCCTGCACGCTGTCCCGTATGGACATGAGGGGGTCCCTTCATTATAGAGATGAAGAGGGTCCCGTATGGACATGAGGGGGTCATTATTAGAGATGAAGAGCCTGCACGCTGTCCCGTATGGACATGAGGGGGTCCCTTCATTACAGAGATGAAGAGCCTGCACGCTGTCCCGTATGGACATGAGGGGGTCCCTTCATTATAGAGATGAAGAGCCTGCGCTGTCCCGTATGGAAATGAGGGGGTCCCTTCATTACAGAGATGGACATGGAAATGGGGTCCCTTCATTACAGAGATGAAGAGCCTGCATGCTGTCCCATATGGACATGAGGGGGTCCCTTCTAGAACTCAGAAGCAGCTATTCAATGGTGCTCTGGAGTGCATTTGCTTACTAGTGCATTTTTTGGAAATTCAAAACTTTTTAGACGCCTGTCAATATCTGCTGGGAGGAAAGAGGACGCCCCTTGATCTTCAGTCCTCTCCTCAGACGTGAGCTGCTTCAGTGAGATTCAACCTCTGGCATTTCAAATTGGGAAGAAAACAAGGGTGAAATACATCATTTGGCAAAACATCAGTGCATCACATCACTCAAGCTCTGCAGCAGTAAGGCTATCTGCATGACTTGCACCCCTGGGCTGCTCCTGGAACAGACAGCACGCTGCTCTATTATATTAGAAACAGATCATTGATTGAAATTGTGACTCCAGGGTAGTGAACTGCGCACAGCTGTAAGGTGTTGGAAACAGGGAGACAAGCTTCTCAAAATGACACAACTTGACAGGAACGTGAGCAGGGTTGGGAAATTATACGAGGAGTGTGACAAAAACAAAAAGCAATTGAGACAGTTAGAGTAAGACAGAGAATTAAATTCAAATGCTTTCCTTTCCAGGAAGAAACATTAAAAACGGGGTTACCATGGCAACCTCGCCAAGACACTTCCCCTGCAGCGGTAACAATTCCAAGTCGTATCGGCTCACATACAGACAACACTAACATATGCAATAAACAGCACAAGGGTTAAAGCCTGCTGACTGGAACACAGTGTAACACGATCAGACACAAGTGGAAGGAGAGGGAGTCCATGAAAGGGAGGCAGGGAAATAGAGGCAAAGAACAGCCTGCATCCTCCAATGCTGGGAGTACTTTGTCCTTTCTGTGCAATAAACTAAACTAAACACAGCAAGGCATTGTATTTAGTTCTGCAGCAGAGACAGAACGAGAGCCAGAGAACCACTTTCAGAGTCCTTGTCATCTCCCATATTCATCACAATGAAGCAGATGCACACTAAAAATGTTAAATATTTTAAAAAATGGGATTTAAATTTGTTTCCACAGTGCACTCAAAAACCCATTCTGCTGCTCATCATCCGTAACGAATCCATGCAAACATCGTTTGAAGTTTCTTTTCTTGGCAGCTGGCAGCTGGCATCTCGACAGGGGAGTAGGAATTATTCAGCAATATCCGATTGTTAAAATTGTTACATAAGCAGTGGGGAGCTCAGCCACAGGGATGGCAGAGACAGGCGGTGCCGTGCAGATGCTAGTGAAAGGTACTGCTGGCAAACTCATCCAGGACTGACAAGCGACCCACACTGCCCTGCAGCCTCCATTCTGACACAAGCGATCCACACTCCCCTGCAGGCTCCATTCTGACACAAGCGACCCACACTGCCCTGCAGCCTCCATTCTGACACAAGCGACCCACACTGCCCTGCAGCCTCCATTCTGACACAAGAGACCCACACTGCCCTGCAGCCTCCATTCTGACACAAGCGATCCACACTCCCCTGCAGGCTCCATTCTGACACAAGCGACCCACACTGCCCTGCAGGCTCCATTCTGACACAAGCGACCCACACACTGCCCTGCAGCCTCCATTCTGACACAAGAGACCCACACTCCTCTGCAGCCTCCATTCTGACACAAGCGACCCACACTCCTCTGCAGCCTCCATTCTGACACAAGCGATCCACACTCCCCTGCAGGCTCCATTCTGACACAAGCGACCCACACTGCCCTGCAGGCTCCATTCTGACACAAGCGACCCACACTGCCCTGCAGCCTCCATTCTGACACAAGAGACCCACACTCCTCTGCAGCCTCCATTCTGACACAAGCGACCCACACTCCTCTGCAGCCTCCATTCTGACACAAGCGATCCACACTCCCCTGCAGGCTCCATTCTGACACAAGCAACCCACACTGCCCTGCAGGCTCCATTCTGACACAAGAGACCCACACTGCCCTGCAGGCTCCATTCCGACACAAGCGACCCACACTGCCCTGCAGGTTCCATTCTGACAAGCGACCCACACTCCCCTGCAGCCTCCATTCTGTCCCCCAGCCCAGATTCAAACCCAGGACCTGACACAGGAGTTTCCATGTTCATGGTTTTTAAATAGCAAGTAGCTGTGCTGTGTTGCTGTTGTTTTCTAGAAGCCCGTGTTGAAGAGTTTCACCAGAGCGGAGGAGTGGCTCTTCAGTTCTAGCTGCCTGCCAAGGAGTCTCGGATCTGTTTACAGATCGGCCTGTGTGTATTTATAGAAGAACCAGAGCCCTCTTGTCATCTCTGCCACCTTGGCTCGGGTTAACTTTTGAGTTCCTGGCAATACACAGCAGTGCTCTACAGGACGATGGAGCGTATTGCAATAACAACCACTCAGATGATTGCAAACATGATAGTAAAATAAATAAAGAAAATGCCATTTGAAGTTACTTAACTCTCTAAATTGAACCAATAAATGTTTGACCAGGCCCTTGTGTATTTAATCAATGTTACTGTACCTACAAACAAGAGAGAACTACACAAAGGACTGTACCAAATGAGAGAGCTACACAAAGGACTGTACCAAACGAGAGAGAACTACACAAAGGACTGTACCAACAGATAGAGAGAACTACACAAAGGACTGTACCAAACGAGAGAAAACTACACAAAGGACTGTACCAAACAAGAGAGAGAACTACACAAAGGACTGTACCAAAATGAGAAAGAACTATACAAAGGACTGTAACAAACGAGAGAGAAGCAAACAGCAGAATATACAAATCGTCCAATTTCCTTGATGGCAACAGCTTCAGCCCCAATGGGACCTAACTGTGTTCCGAGTGCCCAGGAACTCTATATAATCCCCCCCTATCATTAGCTTCTTGCCCTGGGGCTGGAGGGGAAAAGTAACCAGCATGAGCTGAGAAACCAGTCAGCACTGAGGCTTTCAAGACACAGCTCTCAGACAGACACTGTGTCGACTCAGACTTCTCATTTTTTGATGCAAACAAAGCATTTGGATAAAGCATTAATTTGCATTAAACTAGCCCTGCTTTGACAATAATAGAATAGAACCTTCTTATCTTTCATAAACATCCAAAATGTAGACTTGCTCACAGAAAAGCATAATCCAAAAACACACTAACTAAACAGATACATCCTCTTTAGTTTAATGTAATTTCAGTTTATTTACAGGAGCGATTCGTAAATCAAAAACACAACATTTACTACTTCTGTATTTACTCTGTATATTATCAGTTTGAAAAATCCTGATCGTTTACTCGCACTTACTTTTAAAAATGTATACATGCACTAATCATAAACTAAATTGTTACCAAATTACTTAATTACGTATAAAATAAAAAACGTGTCATTGTAAAGTAAAAGGCTTGGATAAAATGTAACATGCAATATAAAACAGATACATTCCCTATTATATTTAGTATATTTAGTATCCCCCATCCTAAATGAATGAACACAAATACCAAGGGCCTTCGTTACCCTGATGGGAGGCACGACCTGAATCATCTGTCTGGCTAGTTTCTGTTGTGCTTTTGAGTGTATGCATCTGTATGTCAGAAGTAAAGAATACTATTGGGAATCCAAGACATTTAAAAGAAAAGGGCACCAGTATTGAATTCACTTTAGCTAGTGTTGGCCTTGTATTGGATTCTAAGACACGACACGAAGTTAGTGCTCTGCTATGAACTGAACTCTGCTGCAGCACTCCACTTAATGCCGTCAGCCGGATTCAATTCCAAGCCACTTTATTTAATTAGCCCCAGAGGAGCAATGCCACTGCTCTGTAATTCAGTGGAGGATGGCGAAAGGTTGATTTCTGCATGCAGAATGAGAAAGTGACCAGTCAATGTGCAGGAGGCTTTATCACCGGCAGAATATGATTTACAAATGCTCTCTGCTATCCATGCTCCCTGATTGAATATGTTTCGGGTAATTGCTCTTTCAGATCTATAGCTGAGCTGCTTCTCTATTAACAGTCTGCTTTGGAAACTGAATTTCACTTAGCTTGCCTCCAACCTTCAACTCCTGTTCCTTACAAACTACTAGGAGTCACCATAGTTAGAATTCCTTCCAGGACTTTGTAATCTGAATGCTGGTTGTAAGCATTTCACCTTTAATTGAGTGAGTGAGGGACACACAGGTATTTGTCATCACTAGCACACATCACCTTGCCTCCCCAGCCTCCCCTCTATCCACTGTGCCAGCAGCCTCACAATAACTCAATGCATTAGACCTGTGAGGATGCACAAAGGAACAGGCCGACCCGATCAAATATGCAGTACCCTACTCCTCTTAATGTTAAGGCACCTATTGTCTTATGCAGCTGTGGAATGAGAACAGATGAGTGGAAGCCATTGGAAGTGACACGCAGGTACATCCCAGTCCTCGACAGAACATTTCCACTGAATTCACAGGCTGCCACAAATCATCAGGGTAGGAAATCAATACTCTCCCATTACACCACACTACAGAATAAAACCATGCACACATGGAGCAGAGAGAACTCTCCCATTACACCAGACTACAGAATAAAACCATGCACACATGGAGCAGAGAGAATGCGGTGTAGCAACAGGGCGGTAGCAGCCCGCTGGCTTGCTGTGTGTCAAGCTGCCACGTCTCCTGCTGATATTCTTATTCGGAGGCCTAAGACACTGTCTATAATAAGAAAGTTTGCTTAAAATACGATTACATGGTTCCTGTGCCATTTGGTATTGCTTGCTTGTAATTGTTTTTCCTAACTTATCTTGAACATTGCTGCTTACTTAAAGCAATGTTCTCTGGCAGATTTACATTATTTTCTTGTGATCTCCTTTTATTACAAATAATCCCATCAGTTTCCACAGTCTTCCGAATGTGATGACTGAAGCAAAATGTGCTCCGGGTTCCTACAGGACATACGCTGCTGAAGAGTTGCTCTTCAAGCAGGCGAGCTGTGGACAAAGTGGCTCAGTTTCTACAGGCTTGTGTTGCTGTAGGTGATTAACGTTGCTCTCCAAGCATGACAATTCTGACACCAAACAGTTCTCTCCAAAACTGATGTGACCAGATCAATCTCTGGACTTACTGGAAGTTGCCAATAGCAATTCAGAACGCTTCATTCATTCATTGTTTCGTTTGTTAATCATGATTCTGCTGTCAAGGATGAGGTGAAGTAAACATACATTTTACTCTAGAAAAATTGATCCTGCCCGCTGGATCTCTCCTTGTAGTACCCAATCGCTGCTTTTCTGAAAACTCCTATAACATGCTTTTAATGTCTCTGCATAAATTCCTTAATGTGTGCTGGGTGTGCAAGCAGCACCACTACAAAAATCAAATGCACATTTACCTTAATGTGTGCAAGAAGCACCACTACAAAAATCAAATGCACATTTACCTTAATGTGTGCAAGAAGCACCACAAAAATCAAATGCTCATTTACCTTAATGTGTGCTGGGTGTGCAAGAAGCACCACTACAAAAATCAAATGCATATTTACCTTAATGTGTGCAAGAAGCACCACTACAAAAATCAAATGCACATTTACCTTAATGTGTGCAAGAAGCAGCATTACAAAAATCAAATGCTCATTTACCTTAATGTGTGCTGGGTGTGCAAGAAGCACCACTACAAAAATCAAATGCACATTTACCTTAATGTGTGCAAGAAGCACCACTACAAAAATCAAATGCACATTTACCTTAATGTGTGCAAGAAGCAGCATTACAAAAATCAAATGCTCATTTACCTTAATGTGTGCTGGGTGTGCTGGGTGTGCAAGAAGCACCACTACAAAAATCAAATGCACATTTACCTTAATGTGTGCGCCTTTAAAATAAGCAAACGTGAGACCTATGGGGAGGCCGAGATAGACAAGGTCAGATTTACTGGGATTGTTTTGTTTGTTCGTTTTGTCATAAAATGGAAGGCCTGCCCAATCGGAACGAGTCTTCCATAAGCAGTCTGAAAAAGGCACCCCTGCACTGCTAGCGCTTGGGATCAGTTACCTGAAACAGAGCTAATGACAAGTGCAATTGTAAATTAAAATCCATTTCAATCTGCTCTCCTGTGCGAGGAAGCCCGCCAGCCAGCCGGGTAAGACAGCTGCCTGTTGTGTTTATTTACAGATACATTATTCATTGACTTTGTGCAGAGCTCTTGTTTATCCCCCCGGAGAGGATGTCAATTAGGAGGCTCCTCCTGTAGAGAATACAATAAGCCACTGGATTTACCAAACCGAAGCCCTTTGTGTTCCAGGGAACAGGCTGCAGGGCTCATCTGGGGTATTGTCAAGGCATTGAGGATTGTGTCCTACCCAAACCCACACCCACACCCACCACTTCTGTAACATTTCAATATTGCTTGCAAATGGATTTGCAGTACATTACAATTTCGGACCGTGGTTCATATGTACAAAAACACACAACAATCCCCCCCACTTTTTTTCCATTGACTCTATTATCTATCATCCTCTCAACACAAAGCAGAGGCGGCATCTCAGCTGTTCACCAGTGAAGATCAGCCGTATTGTGCAAGCCAACAGGATTAATATTACTGTCTGGGTAAATGAAATATATTATTGCTTTGTTTTACCATTCACTCTGAATTTGTCCAATTAAAAAACATGATTATACAGAATAATCTAAAAATCATTCGAGATTGCTATTAGGATTCAAATACAAATGTTTTTGCTACACAAACATCATATACAGTAAGTTATAAATCTCTAATACATACAAAAATAGCACCATGCTTTGAAACAGTTGGCAGCAGGGAAGATGGCACTGAAGGAAACTAATTCCTCTCCCAGCAGGGAAAGCACTGACAAACTGGTACAGCAGACGGTGACTGGAGGGGAATGCATTTAGTGGGGCAATTTCTTTAAAAGGGGAAAGGAACTGCTTCATAGATTGCCAAGTCATCTGTAGCTCGCTAGAATTAATTACCCTGCAAATAAATATAGTCTTGCTTCTTTTACAAACACATGCAGTAGGAACTCTTTAGGCAGGGTAAGCTGATGTAACTGAAGCTGCGACATTGTGACTTGTGACTGCAGATAGAAATACATCGATGACCTGCAACCAAGCAGCCAACACACATCGAATCCTGCCAGCGCCTCGCTCACAGGCAAAGCTGTTAGAATGTTCAATTATATTCCCACAACGGTTCAGAAGAGCTGAAGATCAGCGGGTGAGCCCACCAGCAAGTCAATCCCCTCGTACACCCAGGAGCTCAAAAGCAGACGCTGGCAAAGTACCCCTCCCTGGAGGACACAGGCCAGCCACGTCTGCTCAAGCACACCTGGCCAGCAGGGGCCGCTGCAGGGCTGGGAGGTCAAACCACGCCACATTGGCACAGTGAGGACACAAACCTGCTCTCCTGACTGCACCACTCCCAAAGGGATGGAGGCTGTTTGCAGTCTTCTGAGATCACCCGTGATGATTCAGCCCTGGTTCAGAGACAGCCACTCACTGCTAGAATCCCACTGGGTGAGGAACTTCTCTTGATGGTTGAGCCAGTCATGACCACCGCCTCCCATCACACACACACACACTCAGCATCACAAGCCAGTCACATGGAAACGCCCTCCCAGCACAGTCACTTGAATCACAAACTTTCACCACACACCTTGATGTTGTTAGAAAAAAAAGTCTATTTTAAGAAACACTACATATAAATAACACTGAACACCATTTTTTTTTAAAGATAATACAATTCTGAAGTATGAAAATTGTTACATTGATTTCCTGTACCAGATGATTAATTCAAAATCTTGAGATCAATATAATATTCAGCCACTTTCACAGATCCAAATGCCCTCCCACTTTCCTCCATACTGAAGCACACAATGTGACGAATGAGGAACTTCTTTAAAATCATCAGACTACTATCTTGATTAATATTTCTGTACTACTTATGTGCACCTCTGCATCAAGATGTGTTCATTACCCCCCAGTGCTCAGTACTGACGTGAAATGTCCATCTTTCAGATATCCAGTACCAAGCTCTGTGTATTAAGTTTGATGGCTGTCAGTGTGTGCGACGCTGTGTTTAAAGCTGTTGGCTCTAAAAAGGCAGGGTACTTATGCAAGCAAAGAATAATAACATAAAAATGAATCCGTTGTGTTAACACACACACACACACACACACTGCCCACATCGACAAGGCAGAAGCCAGGACTGGCAATCCCAGTCCAGACACACCTCTCTACACTTTACACAGTGATTAAGAAGCCTGGTTTTATTCCCCTGTGTTTGCAGTGAGTTTAGAGATCACAGTGCTTGTGAAGTGCCTGCAGCGATGGGATCCAGAGCCTCAGGATATGGAGGAGAACTCCTTCAGCAAGACGTCCTGGCTCAGGGTGTTCAGGGAAACGTTCTTCCGCACGTTCAGGCTAATGGATCTTACCTGAGCATTTAAAAAAAGAGTTAGTAATCTCAACATAACAAGGGGCACATTGACTGTGAGATAAGGATGTGATAGTCTAGGAAACTTTTACAAGTTGCATTAATTTGCAACCAAGAGAAAATGACTCATCAGGTTATTTAACTTAAGGTGACATTTCTGTGTTAGTGCTGAAAGAGTTAAAAAGCTAGCAAGAACTGTAGAGCATTTGGGTCTATGAAGAATGAACCAGATTCTTTTACATATTTATTTCTAGCAGTCAGAGATTGCAAATGGAAACACAGCACTGCATTTTGGAGCAGACTTAACCTCCTTTCGCTCACCAGCTCTTTGAAGAAGGCTGCCTCTTTGGGCTGCTCCGAGTATCTCTCGTACTGATCCAGCCCGTCCTGCAGCTTTAGTGTCAGCGTGTCGTAGTTCGAGCGTACCACCTCCAACACCTATAGACATGGGCAGGAAACACGCTGTGAGCTACAGGCAATAACAGAGACCTCTCCACAAGGAAGGAATGAACAGCAACCTTTAAATCAGAGACCTTGCCAGAGCGAAGTGCCTTGGAACAAGGGCGTGTTGTTGAGCAGTCTTAAACAAGACAGACATGCTGCTGCAACGCAGCGCTTTCATTGCCCTTGTAAGAAGAATGTTGGGTCCCCATTCTGACAAGCCGGATACATGTGCTTTCAACGGAAAACCCTGTGCATCAGAGAGCAGCGCTCCTCATTTCAACAGAAAACCCTGTGCATCAGAGGGCAGCGCTCCTCATTTCAACAGGAAACCCTGTGCATCAGAGAGCAGCTCTCCTCATTTCAACAGAAAACCCTGTGCATCAGAGGGCAGCGCTCCTCATTTCAACAGAAAACCCTGTGCATCAGAGAGCAGCGCTCCTCATTTCAACAGAAAACCCTGTGCATCAGAGGGCAGCGCTCCTCATTTCAACAGGAAACCCTGTGCATCAGAGAGCAGCGCTCCTCATTTCAACAGGAAACCCTGTGCATCAGAGAGCAGCTCTCCTCATTTCAACAGAAAACCCTGTGCATCAGAGGGCAGCGCTCCTCATTTCAACAGAAAACCCTGTGCATCAGAGAGCCTGTCTCCTCATTTCAACAGAAAACCCTGTGCATCAGAGGGCAGCGCTCCTCATTTCAACAGAAAACCCTGTGCATCAGAGAGCAGCGCTCCTCATTTCAACAGAAAACCCTGTGCATCAGAGAGCAGCGCTCCTCATTTCAACAGAAAACCCTGTGCATCAGAGAGCAGCGCTCCTCATTTCAACAGAAAACCCTGTGCATCAGAGGGCAGCGCTCCTCATTTCAACAGGAAACCCTGTGCATCAGAGAGCAGCTCTCCTCATTTCAACAGAAAACCCTGTGCATCAGAGAGCCTGTCTCCTCATTTCAACAGAAAACCCTGTGCATCAGAGGGCAGCGCTCCTCATTTCAACAGGAAACCCTGTGCATCAGAGAGCAGCTCCTCATTTCAACAGAAAACCCTGTGCATCAGAGAGCCTGTCTCCTCATTTCAACAGAAAACCCTGTGCATCAGAGGGCCGCGCTCCTCATTTCAACAGGAAACCCTGTGCATCAGAGAGCAGCGCTCCTCATTTCAACAGGAAACCCTGTGCATCAGACAGCCTGTCTCCTCATTTCAACAGAAAACCCTGTGCATCAGAGAGCCTGTCTCCTCATTTCAACAGAAAACCCTGTGCATCAGAGAGCAGCGCTCCTCATTTCAACAGAAAACCCTGTGCATCAGAAAGCAGCGCTCCTCATTTCAACAGAAAACCCTGTGCATCAGAGAGCAGCGCTCCTCATTTCAACAGAAAACCCTGTGCATCAGAGAGCAGCGCTCCTCATTTCAATTCCACAGCCTCTCCAGCAGGCAGATCCGTACAGGAAGGGCAGCTGCTCGTTTCTGTTGTGACAGGTCTGGCTAATGGAGCCCTCAACCTGACGAGCTCGCTCTATAAGCATGAGAGCTGGTAGCAATCTCACACTCCCCGGACTGTGACAAGCTAACACTCCACCAGGTGCAGCCTAGAAAGCTTTAATTGGGCTGCCAGCCATGCGCTTTACATACTGGCTGCCAAGGAAGCATTCCTTTACGTTGTTATACATGGGAGCACAATTCTGTTGAGGAGATAATCTGGACCGACTCAGTCTTGCAGTAGCCCAGCATGTTGTGTGCAGGCGATAGTGGTACCAGCCCACCCTTGTGTCAGTCACTCTGCACTCTAATACTAGGCAGACGTGTCAAACACGCTGTATGATGTTTGTAATGTTCATCAGTTTAATAGAAATAAATGAACATTCATTCAGAGAGGGAATGAAATGGTAAATGAAATAAATGGGAAGGATAAACACAATGGCTGTGTCCTTTCAAAAGGGTTTCAGTTCATTAATCTTTTCTGCACATATTTGTGTAATTCGTTTTAAATTACATAAGTGCCATTTTTGTCTCCATTTCTTTATTTTTGGATGACTGTTTAATTTGAATCTTAGCTTTTACAGACAGAGGGGGGTGGATTTGTTGGAGCCCCTGTGGATAAATATCCAGTCAACCAAGAATCTGGCTGCCAGCACAAAAACACAGGACAGGCAAACTTCAAAGTTGAATGTATTTTAAAATCTCTGTAAATGTATTTTGTATATAATATAACACATATATAATTACAGGTAAAGCACAGCGGTCAAGAGTGTTTGGCAACGAGACAAGAAAACGTTCCAGCCCAGGTCTGTAGTGAGCAGATATTATTTCCATGTGGAATCCACATGCAATGATTCCTGAAGAACTGCACCCAGTTCCTGGCCCTGTACAATAACACTGTGTAACCATGGAGACTGAACTGCTTGCACATCCCCCTGGGGTGGCGCCGAGAGTACAAGACAGAAAGGAAACCAAGAAACCAAGTCAGAGCACAGATGACAATATTCCACACAATGACTATCTTTTATAGTTATGGTCGAGTGTTTGAAGTGATCAACAATAAATACACAGACAGGTACAGCTTCATACCCACGTCCTGAGCATGCACATCATCACTCTGGAATTCGAAGCTGAAAAAGTACTGATGCAATCCTGGGCTCGGGGTCCCTAGGGGAGTCCCCACATCTCCAGAGTTCATAGCATGGCAGCCACAGGTAACAAAACACCAATACGAACTTCAGTGATTGGCAAGCAACTCATTTATGATGGATCTACAAGACAGCACCTGAAGATAACTTTGATGCAGTTATTTCAGTTACAAGAGCTTCAAGATACAGCCAAAGCAAAAAAAAAAAAGAGAGAAGTAAGATTAACAGCAACTATAACCCCCTTGTTGAGAAGCTTCCGTCTCAGAGACTTTTTAAAGCTTTTTGATATTGTTGTTTTAAACTTATTAAAGGGAATTGAAGAAAAAATAAACGCTGTGAGCTAGAGAGAAAATAACATTTCCAGTGTTGCTATAAACTGGTAACTTCTGAAAAACTGAACAGGATCTCGTTAAAACAATAAAGTTGCACTCCTCAGCTCTCAGCACGAAATCAAATCTCTCCTCAAACAAGAAAACAAGATTTTGATGTTACAAATCCATCCCCAGATATATCTGCCCAGTTTACAACACAGAAGAAAGTTACTGAAAATCAGCATACAGAATGAGCCACAGCTACATAGTGGAGCTTCTTCCAACTCAATAAACAAACATACAGGATGACTGTGCCAGAAAAAGGAGAAAAAGGAGTGTTTAAGCTCATCAAACTGGTGTGGGTGTTTCCTGCACTCCGATTCCAAAGCACCAGGAACAGAGACCATTAGGATGCAGGATGCTGGCGAAATGAAAAGCCATGTTTATTACTGAAACCTTTCCTTGGGGGCCAGGATCTGAATGCAGCTCACCCAGCATGTTATCTGAATGCAGCTCACCCAGCATGTTATCTGAATGCAGCTCACCCAGCATGTTATCTGAATGCAGCCACACAGCATGTTATCTGAATGCAGCTCACCCAGCATGTTATCTGAATGCAGCTCACCCAGCATGTTATCTGAATGCAGCTCACACAGCATGTTATCTGAATGCAGCGAACCCAGCATGTTATCTGAATGCAGCGAACCCAGCATGTTATCTGAATGCAGCGAACCCAGCATGTTATCTGAATGCAGCGAACCCAGCACGTTATCTGAATGCAGCGAACCCAGCACGTTATCTGAATGCAGCGAACCCAGCACGTTACCTGAATGCAGCGAACCCAGCACGTTACCTGAATGCAGCGAACCCAGCACGTTACCTGAATGCAGCGAACCCAGCATGTTATCTGAATGCAGCGAACCCAGCATGTTATCTGAATGCAGCTCACCCAGCATGTTATCTGAATGCAGCGAACACAGCATGTTATCTGAATGCAGCTCAAGGGTTTGAATGAGTTACAAGTACTGTCCCAGTTCAGCTCAGGCATGATCAGGACACCTGCTGGTTCTAGGGTGCCCAGTCTACCTGCCCCCAACACCCTTAACTTGCATCTGATTTAAAGGGTACAGAAGGAGATGTGATGCAAAGATGTGTTGAAAAGACATTTAAAAAAAATCTTTCTGGGAATGCTGAGCGCTTTCAACGAGTCACACAGGGAATCTTTGCCTTAACATGACAACCTGAGAGGAATTTCAGATGGCTGATTAAAAGAGGAGACATGCACCGTTAAAATGGTTACTGTAAAGCCATAAATATTTGCAACCAAAATATTTGGCGAATCACACCCATAAACCTATTTTGCTCCAGAAATGTTGGCGACCCGTTGCAATATACGAAGTATGTATTGTTAGTGGAATTTGATATTCGTGCCAAAAATATTAGCTTTTTTTTCCCCCCATACACAAAAAATGCATAATAAAAGGCTCCCAAATATGTATGGCTTTACAGTAATTTAGAGGGAACACTGTTACTGAGCAATCAACAGTGTGCCCTTTTATACTTTGCTGCAATTATTAGGCATGACATTATAAATATGTTTGTTGTCACCCTGTCAGACAGGAAGGCGTATTCATTGGTTGGTGTTGAAATGCTTCTTTAACTGTCTCTGTTCCCACTTGTCAACATTTCAAAGTAATTACAGCTTATAGTCATCAAAGAGATTGTTTATCTGGGATTAAACTATAGACTGGTTTTCAGCATTACCAACCAGCATCAAAGCCTCCATCAGAGGTTAGTTTTAATATGAACTTGATGTCCATTTCAAACATCTTTGCCGGGGCTCCCGAGTAAAGGCGCTCAAAGTGGAGTGCAGGATGTGCCCTATAGCCTGGAGATCGCAGGTTCGAATCCAGGCTATGTCATTGCTGACCGTGACCGGGGGTTCCTAGAGAGCGGCGCACAATTGGCTGAGCGCCGCCCGGGCAGGGAGGGCTTAGGTCGGCAGGGCAATCCACGGTTCACCGCGCACCAGCGACCCCTGTGGCTGACAGGGCAACTGCGGGTCTGCAGTGGAGCTATTCAGATCTGTGTTGTCCTCCTGCACTATAGGTCTGGTGGCTTCGCTGTGGATCTGTGGAGCGAAAAAAAACGGCTTGGCAGGAACACGTTTCGGAGGACACGTGTGTCAGCCGCCGTTTCCCGAGTCGCCGGGGGGTTACAGCGGTGAACCGTGATTAATAATAACACAATTGGCAATTCAAAATTGGGGAAGAAAAATGGGGTAAAAACTGTGTCAGATGTGATTGGAGCCGAGTTCAGGGCAGTGCTATGACACACTGCAGTCAGTACCTGCACACAGTCAGTGTTGATTGGAGCCGAGTTCAGGGCAGCTCTGTGACACATAGCAGTCAGTACCTGCACACAGTCAGTGCTGATTGGAGCCGAGTTCAGGGCAGCTCTGTGACACATAGCAGTCAGTACCTGCACACAGTCAGTGTTGATTGGAACCGAGTTCAGGGCAGCTCTGTGACATAAAGCAGTCAGTACCTGCACACAGTTCCTTCTTTTACAACCATTCAGACACTTTGCTGATCTAGCCTGCCATACATAAAGACATCTATTGTTAAAGACAGAGGTGGAGAGAAGCCAACTCACTTTAACCGTCTTGTTATCAAAATAAAGGCAAGCGATTCGAGTTTAATCACACGTAACGACGTCCCGCGATCTTCAAAGAGTTACGAGAAATGTTTATTCTGCACCCCGTGCAGTCTAGAGAGTGAAGAAAACCACAGAGTCACTGGAAACACCATGAACAGGTAAGAGGACAGAAAAAAATAAAATCAAAATGTATTTACTGGATAGAGCTTTACAACAGAATATGAATTTGATAGAGGACAATGGTTTTATTAGGGCAACGTTTCTCAAACTGAGGGTCCCGACCCAAAAGGGGGTCGCGTGATCACAAAAAATACTGATAAACTTAAGATTAGGGTTTCTGATTTTTTATTTTAACCAGTAAAACACACAATACAAAAATGCAAACACTGGAAATGGTTACTCAATTCACGTGGGCTTCACTCCTCTCCCATTCAAAAAAACTACTGCATAACAAAAAAACTAACAAAACCAGCTTTCACCAGTGCAGCTGGGCAATGTCCCTCCTTCCTGACTTGTAACGATCATTGATTCGTTCTGAATACTTTAAACCCACCCAAGTACTGAGTGGCAGCACATTCTAAATTTCTATTGGAGACTCCGCTTGCAAGACTTAAAACGAGATTACAATTACAGGTGTTTGTTTGTTTGTGTATATAGTTGTGTATAAAGTGCTAGCGTCGGTCAAAAAAATGTTTTTTTTAAACACGGTTTCTCAATTTGCCACAATCCCTGGACAATGTTATGATTACTATTACAATCATTGGCAAACTCTGTTTGTTTGCAAGTACTGTACAATTCCAGCTCCCAGGACTGCCTGAAAATTTATCAGACAGCAACACACGTTCTTAACTGTCTACATACCCCTGAAGAAGAGACTTTGAAAGTGGAACTTAAGAAGCAGGCATTATTTACAAATCAGAGGAGTCTACAAGTAGACGGTACCGATATAATGCAAGGTTTCGATGCTTCGTTCCATTTCTGATAGCAAAATTAAATCTTAATTTACACAGAACAACCATCTTGAATCAGCACCACACAAGTGACACAAATGACAGGCTTGTTGTTGATTTAAACACTTCCGCCTCTGTGGGTCTAGTATTATGCCATGGTTTCATTGTGAAATCTGCTTATTTATTTTACAGTTGACACACACTCCAGGCATAATGACTGTATGTCCATGCTTCATTTAGGGTTCCTGTGCAGGATGTACAGTCATTTCATATGATAACGTACTGGAGGGGTCGCCACAGCCTGAAACATTTCCAAAGGGGGGCCCAGGAAACAAAGTTTGAGAACCTCTGTATTAGGGAATGGGGCAACATGCAAACAAATGTGGAAAAAAGGGAGAACATTTAAAAATAAATAAATAAAATAAACACATTCATATTTCACTCCTCCGGAAATCCCAAATCCACAGAAATGTCTTGTGATTTGGTACGGCACTCACACCAGCTGTCCTAGCGCTGCTGAGTACAAGCCTACCCGTCCCTTACCTGCTCCTCTGAGAGCTGGGAGATGTGGTTCACAGCAGCATACGATTCAATCTTGGGGTTGAAGTGGTTGACGATAGCTCTGAAATAAAAGAAGAAATACTTCTTTTATTGTCTGTGTTTTATTGCTTCTTTAGATAAAAGCCCCCTGGTTGTGGTTTGCAGACAACACAGGTCAACATTTTTAAGTGTTTATATTTAGAAATCACTGCCAGCGTTTGGATAACTCATGGAAGCCAGGTCCTAAAGACACACATTACAGGTTAGTCACTGCGCTGGGTTTGAACCCTGGGAATCTTAGCCTCCCACTCGTTTGCTGTATGCGCTCGGCAAAACTGTCTCCTATAAATAATGAAACAGTATTACACTGAAACCTGTCAGAGGCTTACATGCAATGCTGCAACCATTGCGAGCACAGCACAGCACAGCACTGCAATGCACAGTGTCAAGGTGGATTTCTGAAACAGCAAACTTTAAAACGAGCAGGGCTTTGAGCTTAAAACACTTTCATGGATAACGCCCAATAAACACAGACAATAATACATAGCACTGTACTGATCCTTAGCCACAAAATTAGGGACATGAACTTTTTTATAGGCTAAGTGTTCGTTCTTAATCAACACTGTATTCAAATAATTTGCTGCTACTCCGTATAAATCACACAAAAAACAAATCAGCGTTAATAAAAACACTAAATGAGGGAGTTAGGATTCTGAGAAACATCTATAGCTGTGGGGGTGCTGCTGCAAGATGGCTTTACTAGTGGGCAGTTAGAACTGTTCAGTCAAACTGTTTTTCACTCTCCACGTAGCTGCTTTTACATTCAAACACACTGAGCAACATTTATGAGCCACTATAACCATGTGCACAGAGCATCCATTAAGACTCATAAATCTGTAACCTCGTCCTCCTTAATCTACATGCTTTATGGATGCCCAGAGCCCAGCTCCTATCTGTCTTCACAGTGACCAAGCTGATTTAAACCAGCACTGCACAACTAATGAGTTTCAGTCTTTTCTTAAGCTTTCCAATAAACGCTGCTCGAATTTCTAGTCAATTATAATATATTACACATTGTTTATAGAAACCTTTGCCTGATATTATTACAAAGTAATATTTTAACAAAAATATATATACTAAGAGAGCCATTTGTGCACTGCGATGCTTAACATTGAAGAGGTGCCGAGCTGTATAATGTAATTATTATTATTATTATTATTATTATTATTATTATTATTATTACTATTTATTTATTAGCAGATGCTCTTATCCAGGGCGACTTACAATTGTTACAAGATATCACATTATTTTTACATACAATGACATTATTTTTTACACATTATTTTTACATACAATTACCCATTCATACAGTTGGGTTTTTACTGGAGCAATCTAGGTAAAGTACCTTGCTCAAGGGTACAGCAGCAGTGTCCCCCACCTGGGATTGAACCCACAACACTCCAGTCAAGTGATCAGAGCCCTAACCACTACTCCACACTGCTGCCCTGTAATTGTATGTAGTGAAGGTTGAGTCTCTACGGTGATACAAAAACTCAAATCTTTGAGCCAAACATTCAGTGTTAATGGCTCACCAAAGAGTTTCTGTAGGGACCTTCATAGTCACGCTCTCACCACTGTTCTTCAGATGGATTCAATACTTAACTCCGAAGACGAACACACGCTGTCCTCCGAAATGTGTGCCGTCAACTGACCGCTTTTTTTTCCCCACTCTGCAGGCCCACCATGCAGCCAACCCAGAGCTACAGCGTCGGAGGACAACACAGCTCTGGGCAGCTTACAGGCAAGCCCGCAGGCACCCGGCCAGAGTACAGGAGTCGCTGGCACGCGGTGAGCAGAGCTGGGCGCGGTGAGCAGAGGACACCCCCCCCCCCCACATGGGCGACACTCGGCAAATCATGCGCCATCCCCTGGGAACTCCCGTCCATGGTCGGCAGTGGAATAGCCTGAACTCGAACCGGCGACCTCCAGGCTATAGGGCGCATCCTGCACTCCACGCAGAGCGCCTTTACCAGATGCGCCACTCAGGATCCCTATAATGACTTCTCTTATTGATGAAGCACACCTGAGAGGTCAATTGGATGCATTAACCAAGGACAGAATGAGTTTGTTCTTTGTTAACATATACTAGGTACGAATTGACAGTGCTTCTGCAATGTATTAACATGTCAGTGGTTTGTATCAATAGTTTACATTAGCATAGATAGAGGCATTACCGGTATCTAAGATGTTACAGTGATTATGTGTTTTTAGATTTAACTCAAACTCATTCACATGCTCTGCATTACTGGTACATAGTGTGCCATTACTGTGGTCTGTGCAGAAGAGCAGCTCAATACCACAGCCATAGGAGGGCTGCAGAATAGAAATGAGACTGAAGGGTTCAATTATCGTCCCAAAATTGAAAAAGACTAATTCCCTCATTAATGAGCACATTAGAAATAACAAGAGCTTATTCATCAACATTAAAGCCCTAATAAAATACAAGGCAAGTTAATTGAGCGATTATCAAGTAATTGATTGGTCATTAACCGAAACATCCTGCTGATACATTCCCTGCCATGCTCAAGGGCGCTTGTTCTGGTCTGGTTCTCTGTTTTACATTCCCTTCACACACTCAAGGGTGCTTGTTCTGGTCTGGTTTTCTGTTTTAATTCTCCAGTCATTTTAAGTCCAAGCATCTTTGCTGGAAAAAAAAATAAATAAATCACCATGCCTCACGTGTTCTGAGGCCACCCTTCCACCAGTCCCTCAGTGTGAAATATTATTGTCAAACAGCTTCTCACAATTACACAGGAACCTATTCTCTTTTTATCTCCCAGAAACACAATATAATGATTAATTGCAGCAATTATCTTGAACAAAGAATAGCTGAGTTTACTTTGCACAGCAATGGCCCTGGCATGCTGAGTGTCCTGTCACGTGGGAGACATGCCACAGAAAGAAGGGCAGCTCTGGAGGGACTGGGAGGCACAGCGTGCCCATCTCCTGCCCATTCATCTCTCTCAGACTCCTCCTGTCATGGCTGGAACACTGTAGGACAGTTCCTTTCTCTCCTCAGCTCTGGAGGGACTGGGAGGCACAGCGTGCCCATCTCCTGCCCATTCATCTCTCTCAGACTCCTCCTGTCATGGCTGGAACACTGTAGGACAGTTCCTTTCTCTCCTCAGCTCTGGAGGGACTGGGAGGCACAGCGTGCCCATCTCCTGCCCATTCATCTCTCTCAGACTCCTCCTGTCATGGCTGGAACACTGTAGGACAGTTCCTTTCTCTCCTCAGCTCTGGAGGGACTGGGAGGCACAGCGTGCCCATCTCCTGCCCATTCATCTCTCTCAGACTCCTCCTGTCATGGCTGGAACACTGTAGGACAGTTCCTTTCTCTCCTCAGCTCTGGAGGGACTGGGAGGCACAGCGTGCCCATCTCCTGCCCATTCATCTCTCTCAGACTCCTCCTGTCATGGCTGGAACACTGTAGGACAGTTCCTTTCTCTCCTCAGCTCTGGAGGGACTGGGAGGCACAGCGTGCCCATCTCCTGCCCATTCATCTCTCTCAGACTCCTCCTGTCATGGCTGGAACACTGTAGGACAGTTCCTTTCTCTCCTCAGCTCTGGAGGGACTGGGAGGCACAGCGTGCCCATCTCCTGCCCATTCATCTCTCTCAGACTCCTCCTGTCATGGCTGGAACACTGTCTCTGTTTTTCATGTATTGCAGACTGAGCCGTATGTACCACAGGTCCGAATTTGGAGCATCATTTTATAAACAGAGAGGCATTAATAGTCTTATTATGATTCAGTAGGTTTGTCGCTGATAAGATTTTGCGTGCCCCCTGATTTCAAGAGTTTATTTGTAGATTTTCACAACAAATTCCTTTCCGTGTTACAAAGCAAGCAACGGTGCCATCAGTCAATAAACAGGCCTCTACAATTCAAGTACTGGTACTCACAGGTAACAGTACTGTGCGAGAAAAGCACTAAAATGGGTCTGAATGAGTGCCATGTTTCAGCAGGGAATACTGAATCATGAAATTATCATTTTACTTCACCGCAGACCTACTATGTTCCTGCCCCATTTTTAGCACTGTAATGTTATTCATCTCAAGATGAGGCCTTTTATTCCGCTCACCCCACCCCCAACAACTGTTACTGATCCCTTATTCCTTACCCAACACCTGTTACTGATCCCTTATTCCTTACCCAACACCTGTTATTGATCACCCAGTCCTTACCCAACACCTGTTATTGATCACCCACTCCTTACCCAACACCTGTTATTGATCACCTAGTCCTTACCTGATGTTGACGAGGGCAAGAGTCACTTTGCTAGCAGCTTCTTTCCACTGCCCAGCATTCGTGGAAAGCCTCAGCACTGAAACAGGAGATGAAATACATGCCGTCAGTGTTTCAGGTCTCCCATTAATTCAGAGAGGTTGTGATTGTATCCACTTTTATATCTGGGTTAGAGAGGAACAAACTTGGGAATCTTCCTCTCATTACATTGCCATTACATCCCATTGTGCAGGATTCAAATGAATATTTTATTTGATGCATAATGCTGTGCTCAGGCAATTTAATTCACAGCCATGGCAATAACCTACATTGCATAGCTGCTGCTGCTGCTTCTGCTAAGAGAAGCATTGGGAGGATAGATTTTTAATGAAACACAAGATACAAATCGAAGACATGTATTTATGTTTTATTTATAAACAAACTGGTTACGGTGTTACTCTTAAACATCAAAGGAGGGACCTGTTTGTTCCTGCATGTGTTCATCAGCTATGTTCATCATCACACGGTGGCTCTCTCTGCTTGCACTCCGTACTGGATAGATATGCAGCCAAAAAGAAGCATGCCATTCCACACACAGAGATGCAAAGGTCTATGCCTGAGAAAGGGCAAAGGATGCCTAGTGGGTTCCTTCCGTCCCCATGGACAGATCTGACTACACAGTGTGAACTCTAAGTGTTGCACAGAAGCTAGAGTCCTGTAGGGCAGGTTAAAGCAAACCTACACAGAAACACTGAACTGTATTCTTCTTCTTCTTGCTTTGCTGAAATTACAATTTTCAAGACTACACATAATAGTCTACATTAAACTTGCAGCACAGATCATAGCTCAATAAAATACCCGCAGAGCACCATGTAGGTCTGGTACTCCTACAATCATTTTGTAACAAGCTCACCCCCCTAAACATAGAAATGCAATTCCTTTTTTTCATCAAAAATGACATTAGGCGCTTGAAGCCAAGCTGATTTTATATCACCTTAAAAAGGTTCACAGTTATTCAAACTAGAAGTATAACTGGTACCAAAAATATCCACTATCAATTTCAATTCCAGAACGAAAGCGATTAAGTGATATTGCAAATCTAAAACGCATTTGAAAATGTGCTGAGCAGTTTAACTTCAGTGAAATCAAAGAGATTCAGAAAATCAAAGAGATAAGTGGATGGAGGCCAAAGGAGACAGCCTGCAATTTGACACATTTACTACAGCGTTTCTTAAAGAACCTCTATTTCATCCAGGTTTAACTGTCTTACCAGGTGTGTTTCTACTACAGACTGGCATAGGAGCTAAATAACTTGGGTGCCAACCCTGGGGAGACCGCTCCTGGATCTTACTGCCCTGGCCAGTCATTAATACATAACTGTATACCCATTACCATACAGCAAAGAAGGGCTGAGGAGAGCTACCCATTACCATACAGCAAAGGTGGTTTGCTTGAGAGGATTTAAGCTTTTAAAATTACTTGAAGTCTTCAATTTGACAAAGTTCATGCTAATCAATATTTGAATTGCAGGAGACATTGTTTTACAAATAGAGTGTTCAGTGGAATGGGTTACCAACCATCAGGATCCTTCGAGAACCAACCAGATCCTGGGTACCAACCATCAGGATCCTTCGAGAACCGACCAGATCCTGGGTACCAACCATCAGGATCCTTCGAGAACCGACCAGATCCTGGGTACCAACCATCAGGATCCTTCGAGAACCGACCAGATCCTGGGTACCAACCATCAGGATCCTTCGAGAACCGACCAGATCCTGGGTACCAACCATCAGGATCCTTCGAGAACCGACTAGATCAGGGGGGTACCAACCATCAGGATTCTTCGAGATCCGACTAGATCAGGTGTACCAACCATCAGGATCCTTCGAGATCCGACTAGATCAGGGGTGTCCAATCACAGCCCTGGAGGGACCTTCCACTCCAGGTTTAACAGGCAAAACAAGATCATTAACTACTAACTAACACAGGAGGCTGTGTGGTCCAGAGGTTAAAGAAAAGGGCTTGTAACCAGGAGGTCCCCAGTTCAAATCCCGGCTCACTCACTGTGTGATGCTGAGCAAGACACTTAACCTCCTTGTGCTCCGTCTTTTGGGTGAGACGTTGTTGTTGGTGACTCTGCAGCTTATGCATAGTTCACACACCCTAGTCTCTGCAAGTCACCTTCGGCGTCTGCCAAATAAACAAATAAAACTACGTGTCTGGGTATAGGTTTCATTGGTTCAAATTAACAATTTCAAACAGCGTTGGATCAAAGGCCAGAAGTGGAAGGGGCAGCTTTGGCCACCCCTGGACTAGATGGTAAGTTCTGTGCAAAATCACTTGGAACCGAACCAGATGAGTACTGATGGTCTGAATGGTTTCTAACTTTTCTGAGCATGATTTTCTTTCCTTAATCTGTCCATCCCCATCTCTGTGAGTAGGTAAAGTCCCACTTACCCATACAGTAGAGGTTATCAAAGACCTGGTGCATCCTGACGATCTCGTAATACAGCTCATCGTAACTGCTGGGAGTCGGCAGGAAGGTGTCGCCGTATGTTATAAACATGTTGAATAAATTGATCACCTGCAGCATAAAAAGAGAAAGAAATATCCATGGATACAAGTGCTCACAATACTAGAGCCATGTAAAGATGTCTCCCATACATCCCCACTGTCACAGATACTAGAGCCATGTAAAGATGTCTCCCATACATCCCCATTGTCAGATACTAGAGCCATGTAAAGATGTCTCCCATACATCCCCATTGTCAGATACTAGAGCCATGTAAAGATGCCTCCCATACATCCCCATTGTCAGATACTAGAGCCATGTAAAGATGCCTCCCATACATCCCCATTGTCAGATACTACAGCCATGTAAAGATGTCTCCCATACATCCCCATTGTCAGATACTACAGCCATGTAAAGATGTCTCCCATACATCCCCACTGTCAGATACTACAGCCATGTAAAGATGCCTCCCATACATCCCCATTGTCAGATACTAGAGCCATGTAAAGATGTCTCCCATACATCCCCATTGTCAGATACTAGAGCCATGTAAAGATGTCTCCCATACATCCCCATTGTCAGATACTAGAGCCATGTAAAGATGTCTCCCATACATCCCCATTGTCAGATACTACAGCCATGTAAAGATGTCTCCCATACATCCCCATTGTCAGATACTAGAGCCATGTAAAGATGTCTCCCATACATCCCCATTGTCACAGATACTAGAGCCATGTAAAGATGCCTCCCATACATCCCCATTGTCAGATACTAGAGCCATGTAAAGATGTCTCCCATACATCCCCATTGTCAGATACTAGAGCCATGTAAAGATGTCTCCCATACATCCCCATTGTCAGATACTGTAGGGAGGCTGTGTGGTCCAGTGGTTAAAGAAAAGGGCTTGTAACCAGGAGGTCTCCGGTTCAAATCCCACCTCAGCCACTGTCTCATTGTGTGACCCTGAGCAAGTCACTTAACCTCCTTGTGCTCCGTCTTTCGGGTGAGATGTAGTTGATGCATAGTTCACACACCCTAGTCTGTAAGTCGCCTTGGATAAAGGCGTCTGCTAAATAAACAAATAATAATAATAATACTAGAGCCATGTAAAGATGTCTCCCATACATCCCCATTGTCAGATACTAGAGCCATGTAAAGATGTCTCCCATACATCCCCATTGTCAGATACTACAGCCATGTAAAGATGTCTCCCATACATCCCCATTGTCAGATACTACAGCCATGTAAAGATGTCTCCCATACATCCCCATTGTCAGATACTAGAGCCATGTAAAGATGCCTCCCATACATCCCCATTGTCAGATACTAGAGCCATGTAAAGATGCCTCCCATACATCCCCATTGTCAGATACTAGAGCCATGTAAAGATGCCTCCCATACATCCCCATTGTCAGATACTAGAGCCATGTAAAGATGTCTCCCATACATCCCCATTGTCAGATACTAGAGCCATGTAAAGATGTCTCCCATACATCCCCATTGTCAGATACTACAGCCATGTAAAGATGTCTCCCATACATCCCCATTGTCAGATACTACAGCCATGTAAAGATGTCTCCCATACATCCCCATTGTCACAGATATTAGAGCCATGTAAAGATGCCTCCCATACATCCCCATTGTCAGATACTAGAGCCATGTAAAGATGTCTCCCATACATCCCCATTGTCAGATACTAGAGCCATGTAAAGATGCCTCCCATACATCCCCATTGTCAGATACTAGAGCCATGTAAAGATGTCTCTCATACATCCCAAAGTCAGATACTGTAGGGAGGCTGTGTGGTCCAGTGGTTAAAGAAAAGGGCTTGTAACCAGGAGGTCTCCGGTTCAAATCCCACCTCAGCCACTGTCTCATTGTGTGACCCTGAGCAAGTCACTTAACCTCCTTGTGCTCCGTCTTTCGGGTGAGATGTAGTTGATGCATAGTTCACACACCCTAGTCTGTAAATCGCCTTGGATAAAGGCGTCTGCTAAATAAACAAATAATAATAATAATACTAGAGCCATGTAAAGATGTCTCCCATACATTTTTAAATGCACTAAAATAAATGATCTTTACATAGCAAATTTGGGCAGACTGCCATCATCTGGATTTCTACTTTTCAATTTGACACTTTTCTGCATTCCTCTGAGTTTAACCTTACATCTCAGAAAGTACACTTTCAATATTCAGTCAGTATTGTTTACTGCATGCTCCTGTTACCGGTTAATGAAGTAGGATGTTAGAAATTGCATATTTAATTGCATACCAACAGCTTAGGAACCAAGTAAAGAATGTGCAAGAAAAACTTACCAGCAGTGCCAGGTGAAAGACGTTGTACTTGGTCAGCAGAACGGTCTCATTTGACATGAGAAATTTCACCAGGTTAATGAGCGCTTCAATAGAAAAGAAACAAAGACCTCAGGACTCAGTATGAAAGCCCCCTATTTCCAGTTCTGGTACTTCTAAAAGCTACGATAACATTGTCCCGCGATTTGGAGCTCCTTTATAGAGAAAAGGCCCAAGCAGGACCCTATCTCATGATTGAACCTGGCAGGAAGTTATTATATAAAGACGCAATAAAAGACATGTTTCACAAAGCCATTAAAAAAAGAACATCCTGCTAGCCAGTTGACAGGAGACATCATTCCCTCTATGTGGTCTATGTGACAGGATCTGTGGGGTGTGATTCAGAGCCAGGGTTTTTAGTTTTATACTCCTGGATGATCCTCCTCGCATTAGCTCTGGCAATTCAGGTGGTGCTGTTACTGTCAGTCTCATAATGAAGGGACCAGGGACCCCGGTGGGGATTCAGGTGGTGCTGTTACTGTCAGTCTCGTAATGAATGGACCAGGGACCCCGGTGGGGATTCAGGTGGTGCTGTTACTGTCAGTCTCGTAATGAAGGGACCAGGGACCCCGGGGGGGATTCAGGTGGTGCTGTTAAGGTCAGTCTCGTAATGAATGGACCAGGGACCCCTGGGGGGATTCAGGTGGTGCTGTTAAGGTCAGTCTCGTAATGAATGGACCAGGGACCCCTAAGGGGATTCAGGTGGTGCTGTTACTGTCAGTCTCGTAATGATGGGACCAGGGACCGGGGGGGGGATTCAGGTGGTGCTGTTACTGTCAGTCTCGTATTGAAGGGACCAGGGACCCCGGGGGGGGGATTCAGGTGGTGCTGTTACTGTCAGTCGGAGCAGTTTGCAGGTTTCAGCTCTCATTAGGTGACACCAGGTGTCCATTTGCAGACAATAGCACAGATTCTACATACAGACTGCCAGCACAGAGACATGACTGGACACAGTCAGTTCTGGGGGTTGTCTACACATATATCTAAATATATTGAAAAGCTGCCAGTGTTTTTCTCTACTACATGGAATGTGAAATACAGGACAGATACTGTACATGAATGTTTGGAATAGGTACAGTTGACACAACACCCAGAAAAGCCCTGCTGCAGTTAATCACTTTTTAATTACTTCCAAAGCCGAGTCGCTGGAAAGGCACATTCTCTGCGACCCATCATTCAAATCATCAGCACAGATTTAATTCACAGGTTTTAATTACAGCCTGGGTGGCCACCAGTCACAAGCTGTTTTCTTGTTATGAACCCCCTCATTGAAACAGCAGCGCACCAGGAGTGTAAAGTCACTTCCATGGGTTTGATCTGCTCTGGTAAGCAAGTCAGGGGCTTTCACAGCCAAGCCTTTTAACAATTACAATTTCCAATTCACCCGTTCAGCTTAGTGTAACCAGGTCCTGATAGAAACCCTTTCCAGCTGAATGCCTTCATTAAAACCCAGGAGGATTAACAGCACCCCATGAAAGTAGATTTCCCTGCTGTGGAGCATCATATGGACTTGCTAACTTTCAGAGCAGCTGGTAAAAGCACTGGAGCTGCAGCCTCATACCTCCATGCTGTGTTTCAGGGAGTTTATTTCCAGTGTATTCTGGAATTGCTTCAGAAACAAAAACGCTTTAGTACAATGTGTTAGCTTGTGCACTACATACTGTACTCTGTACACAGCCTTACCTGACCAGAGCTCCCTCCAAGTGTAGTGTAGTCTAACTCGGCACTTCTTCTGATAGCAGATCAGCTTGTGAACTACCTGCACACAGCGGCTGTGATTGGGGACAGACAGACAGACAGACTAGTGTCAGACTGAGGCTTCCTCGCTAAAACTCTTCATGCAATAAACACATGTATTCTTAACTATTAAAACAAAACAAAATACATACTTTCTTTTTTAAAAGTATAAAATTGTTGAAAAAGCCTTTATTCTATAAGAATGTGCATCATTAAAAAAATAAAATGATAATAAAAAAGGTGACTAGCTACCACAAGTCATTGCTTTATTCACAGGTCATAAAAAGGGTAAATGTATGTTCTACCAGGATGCAGTTCAATCTGCGTGGGAGTGCGTGTGTTAAGCTTGCTAACTGGTTCTGTGCCCTCTTACATGTAGAGGTCCATGGGAAACTCCTTCATCATGTGAGTTACTATAAATTCCACCATCAGATCTGCAAGAAACACAGAGTCAGAAGAGTCAGGAGCTCACACAGGTCAGGAAGCCTCTCTGTCTGCAGGGCTGCCTTTTATTCTAGTCCTAGATTATTCTACATTAATTCTGATTCCCAGCTTTCGGGTTAGGGGGGTTAGGGTTAGAGTACCAGGTCACATCACCTATGATGTGACTTGTTCATTTTTTAATGTTGGTGTTGCATTAATACAAGTTAAAAGTAAGTCCTGAGTGTGGATTCCCTTTGTTGCAGTTTAAAAAACAAACAGGGACGCCTGTCCAACATTACAGGGTTCTCCCAATACAACATGTTGGGGAGCAGAGGGCTCCCCTTGGTGTTTTCCAGCAGTCCCCACACATCCCCAAGCCAGTCTGATAACCAAGGACAAGTTCTAATAGCGGTCAGGTCAGCCTGATGCAGATGATCTAGTGTCCACTAAGAGTGAAACATGTGCTCACCTAACACTGCACACACCAGGGGTCTGGAGGGGATGTTCTTGTCTGCTCCCTTCTTCCTGTGTCTCATGGGCTGCAAACGAAACAGAAGCAAAGGTGTGAGTAACCTGGCACAGAGGATACTCTAATGGCCAGTAGAAGTGGACTATAGGAGGCTATAGCAAATGTGGCATGAACTGTGGCAGATCTACATTTAAAATGTAATCTACCCATTCTCCATCTCCACTAGCTACCCCCGTGACGATGTCTCGAGTCCTCCAGGGAATGCACATTTTTTACTCAATACCACAATGTAGAGGAAGTAGCAGACAATCTGTGCTACAGAAAGTTCAGTATGAGCCCCACATTGACAGCAGGGGGACACATCGGCACGACAACGATGGAGTACACAGCAGGCACAAGGCATATTAGCCTAAGGGAAAATAGAAGACCTTTGTAGTGTTGTCATTTGGTATTTCCCAGGGAAACAAACAAGCTAACGGGGTCTAGTCATTACTCCCACCAGAGACGCTCACCATTCTGTGCAGGTTAACTCTGAAATTCATGTTGTCATCGTGCAGAAAGGCGTTGGCGTATTGATCCTGCAACACAGACAAACAGTAAGAGAGGATCAAGAGCTCCATACAGCAGAGCTGCTCAGAAACAGACACCTATCCAGCACAGGCCTTCATTGGTTGAAACACAAAGTATGTCGAATTAGACAGCCTAGAAATACAAATTGGTCCCACAGGGCTTTAACGAGGTAATGCTCGTACAATGTACTGCTTTTGTACTTGTTTTACATGACAAGGTGCTACCGTTGAGGTTGAGATTACCTACCTCTGCTATGCAAGTCAGAATGATGAGGCACAGTTTGGCACTATTCAGTCTGTGTTCGTCTGAAAGGAAGGACAGCCTGCTTCATTACTGTTGAATATTATTGTAAAATGCCGTGGCTTTCGCCTCCCCGCGTTGATTCCAGAGCAGCTCTTACCTTTGGTGTCCTGCATGACGATGGAGGAGTACTTGAGGAAGGTGATGAGCAGATTACTGGTCTGGAGGTTGGGGTCAAGGGGCAGCTCTGTGGAACTCATCACTGAAACAGAAGGGAATGCCTGGGTGATTGGCTCCTTTAATCAGAGGGGTTTACAAAGCACTGCAGCCAACTTTACATGCCCTGACTTCAAAATGAAACCTCTCAAAACCAGTGCACCAAGCACCTTTCAATTCAGCATTGTATTACATTGCGGAGAGCACAGGCCCTTCAAAAACCAATACTAGCAATGACAACATTAAAAATATAAATTCAAGTTAAAATGAATTAGTGCTTAACAGCTCCCCCGGGGGTATTTGAACATGAGGGTTTCATATTCTTGTTAAAGGTCTGTGTACAAGCTGGTGAGAGGAGAGCTCTTATTTACCATCCACTGAGGGTGGGGCGGTTCCCAGAGGCGCTGTGGGTGTGGTTGGAACCGGGGCTGAAGGGGTCGTCACCAAGTCAATCTCTGGATGACTCTGCAAAGAAAGTAAAGAACATCTTAACCGCAAAATCACCATGCTCACGTTTAATGAATGAATTACAAATCTTCTCTGCTACCTATAAACAGGGAAGCAGCCAGGCGTAACAGAAATATATTCAGAAGTATCGCTGCACAATATACTGTAAATGTAATAGAAATGTGTAACGATGCACAGCACATCATCATTCTATTACTGCTAACGGCAACAATAACAGCACAATCCCACACTTTACACTTTCATCAAATATCAAGCACAGTGCAGTATTTTACAGGTCAAACGGTAGTGCTTTCAACAAACCCTACCTGCGCAAGGACAGTGATAAAGTTTCTGTTTAAATGGACTGCTTCGTATAAGGCCAAAAGAATCGCTTCATTGGTCCTGTGGAAAAAGGAAAATACATTGGCTTCTAACGTTCAGGACAGACCCGCCAAGATGCAACATCTTACTTTCAGGTAGGTCTTGTCCCCATTTAGAAAGCAAATGTAACTAATTGTGGTACTGTATTAGAATTCAGAGGCAAAACTAGAAGGAACCAAGGTCTGGATTCATTCAAAATGACGGCAGTGCCATAACCATTACCAGCCACAGCAACGGCATCACTGCTATCTTAACATTCATTCAGACCCAAGTCAAGGTTTCTAGAGCTTTAACACACGATGAGTGGTTCAAGGTTGGAGGATGGATTTGAATTCATTAAACAAGTTGTCACACTGGGGTTTACAATCCTAGAAAGTGGACTGAACTTCTGTTCTGCAGATCTCAGACAGTGCCCACGCAAAGCTTAGCTATGAAGCCCTGGCTGGGTTGCTTAGCTTCGGAAATGCAATTAAGGTAGATCCCGATTCATGGCTCTATGGTTGTAGGCAAGGAGTGCTAGGTTGCTAAGCACATCTCTTTAGATATATAGCAAGTGTGTATAGAGGTTTCCAGAGGGGTCCTGTGGGCACAATGCTAGTCTTGATGATTACAGCTGTCCTGCTCATCAAGTACAAGCAGAGATAAAAAGCTTTAAAAGTGCAGCATTTGTGAGCAAGGTGAAATCAACTGGAAACCAACTGAAACAAGACAGATTAAGTACTGTGCTTTCATCTTAGACAAGCATAGAATTCGGTCATAAGCTCTTAATTTTTCATTTTGTTAAATAAAATGGGAATCTTTTGGAACGCGATGCACATGGTCAATTTCACTTCAATGGGGTAAGCTTATGAAATGAAATCCAATGCTACTGTAGATGATTTCACAGATTACATTAAAATGTAATCTGTATGGTTTTAGCTTCTCAATTGTAAGTCTAGTGTACTCACAAGCCTCAATGTCCTTGATTTGTGCATATGAAGATGCCCAATTATGGACCGCATTACAATGAAACACTAGAGTATGCTCAGTAGAAAAACAATCTGGTCTGTTTTACTTACTGTACAGAGATCTTCTCCTCTGCATCTGCAATGAACATACTGCCCACCTGTGGATAAACAGAGGTACTGCACTTTGATACAAACTATATGAAGCTTGTTGAACATGAATAATTAACAGAGCGCTGTTCTAAACAGGGGAGGCTTGGCTGTCTTACTTGTTCCAAATATTTTTTGTCATTTGCTTTGAATCTTAAAATTAAATAAATAAAAACTCTATTTTGAAACTGACATGCCCGAGTTATGTTTAAATTACACCGTGTAACAATTTTTTTTTTTTTTTTTGTTCCTGGGTAGTAAGTGTTATTTCCTAATTGCTTATGCCTCAAAAGTATAGAAAATGGCTATTATTCCCCACAAACTTTGCTTTTGTGACCAGGACAGTGATATTTTGAAATTTACCTATTTTCCAGAACATTCCAGATAGATTCAGTGCTGAGTAAACTTGGAGTAACTTCTAGAACTTTCCAGTAATATAAATAGTAGTATAAATACAGGGGCCTTAAGCCCACCAGTTCAGTTTGGTTCCAGCTGCCTAAGTGGATACATATATGCATTTTTCTGAGATGGCATCAAGGTCATAGGAGACTTCAAAATGGTGGCATTCCTGATGGGTCTCAAGGCGGTTTTACCAAGTTTCCCTGCTATCTTTGCCTTTGGGACAGCAGGGACACCAAGGCGCACTACCATAGGCGGGACTGGCCACAGCGGACCGAGTTCTCTGTGGGGAGGAACAACGTCAAGTGGGAGCCACTGGTGGACCCCGGAAGGTGCTGATGCCACCACTGCACATCAAATTGGGCCTTATGAAACAATTTGTCAGAGCTCTAGATAAGGAGTCGGCAGCCTTCAAGTACCTTCAAGACTTCTTCCCTAAGCTGTCTGAGGCAAAGGTCAAAGCCGGTGTCTTCGATGGGACCACAGATAAAGAAGATCCTGGAGTGCAATGATTCCCCAAGAAGCTCACTAGTAAGGAAAAAAAAGCGGCTTGGAACAGCTTTGTCGCAGTGGTTTGGGGCTTCCTGGGCAATCACAAGGCTGAAAACTATGTGGAGCTGGTTGAGACTCTGGTGAAGAACTACGGCACAATGGGCTGTAGGATGTCCCTCAAAGTCCATATCCTTGATGCTCATCTTGATAAATTCAAGGAGAACATGGGAGCGTACTCGGAGGAGCAAGGCGAGCGCTTCCACCAGGATATACTGGACTTTGAACGCCGCTACCAAGCACAGTATAACGAGAACATGATGGGAGACTACATTTGGGGGCTGATTCGTGAAAGTGATTTACAGTATAATCGTAAATCTTGAAAAACTACTCACTTCTAAATCTTTTGTAGTCATTTTTGTATTACTTTAGTATAAATACATGTTAATTTGGATTCATATGTTGTTTTTTTCTGACTTTATGTGAACGAAAAGACACAAATTCTCCCGTTTTCTCATTGGAAATAGGTAAATTTCAAAATATCACTGTCCTGGTCACAAAAGCAAAGTTTGTGGGGAATAATAGCCATTTTCTATACTTTTGAGGCATAAGCAATTAGGAAATAACACTTACTACCCAGGAACAAAAATTGTGTTACATAGTGTTATAAGTATGAAGTACGAGGAGGACTCCAGATAACCCTTACCATGGTGGTGAGAGCGGAGAAAAAGCCCCCTTGGTTCTCCTCCTCTTTGTCTTTGTACTGCCTGTAAGGAGTAGAGTGACCTCAGTTACCCCATGAGTACACAGCTCTCTACCACACTAACAATGGATTTACTGTGTGCACAGGGCAGATATTACCAAGACAATGTCAACACACACTGTGTGCACAGGGCAGGTACTACCAAGACAACGTCAAAACACACTGTGTGCACAGGGCAGATATTACCAAGACAATGTCATAACACACTGTGTGCACAGGGCAGATATTACCAAGACAATGTCTCCATGCAATGCTGCGATGACACCTACCTGTTATACTCTGACAGGGCTTGTGAGATCACCAGTCCCTTTCCCTGAAAAGACAAAGAAAGTTCTGATTATCTATTCGCTTCACTCTGTAGATGTGTGTGTTCCATTGTACACCAACAACTGACTTGCACTGACTAGCATTGAACAACATTGTGTAATACAGCTTAGGGAACACAGCGCAATTCACTTACATTTAATGTGGTCTCATCATCAACTATAGACAACTTCACTATGTACGGGTTTACAGACTGCAAAAAAAAGAAAGAAAGAAACACATAGGTTAGTTAGGCTTTCTAACGCAGTGATATTATCAACATGAACCCACAGCTTCTGCAATACTCAATACCAGTTAAAGATAGCACTTTTTAATATTTAGTGTTTCTATACACACAGTTAGTTCGTCAGTGTGCACTCCAAGTCCAAACAGAGTGGATCTAAATCACCACTTCCTGGAACTCTTCACATACTTTTACCAACAGAAACCGATGAAAAAGACACATGGACTGTTAGACATTCGATTTTCATATTTTATTTATATCAGTATTAAGCATCTCATGTAACTCTAACACCACCTGCTTTTCTGAGCCACAGCTCATAGAAAGTCATGATTCATCTGATCAAAACTGTGGCCAAGCTAAACATTGCGGCCAGGATCACCTGAATAAACTCCAAGTGCTCTATTATGTGCATGCTGTTGTGATTTTAAAAAATGGTACACCCACCTTGTGGGATAAGATGTGCTTCAGTTCATATAGTTTTATGTAGCTGTTTCCACACCACTAAAGACAGATGGGTTAAAGAGAAAAGCTTGCCTCGTATTTCCTGTAGTTAACCAGAAGAGCCAGGAGGACGACTGTGTCATAGCCATGCTGCCTCCTACTGGAAGAACTGGAGAGGATCTGCAAAATAAGGCTGTGCAGTGAATCAGGGGAACCTGCGTCCTGTACTAGCAGCACTGCATTCTACCAACCTGACCTTCCACATTGATCCTCGTGGTATAAAAACCCTAACAGTTACCAGGGAACACTCACCAAAGGAATGTTTCAGTCTTTGAGATGTGCAAACACAAGCTCTAAAACAACAGACTTGCACGCTCCCTTCCCTCTACCCATCAACTGGATATTAATGTAAAACTGAGAAACACAGTGAAGTAGAGAAACATTCTGGCAAAGCGCCTTCATCAGTGTAAGGCAGCAAGTGAATGTTCTCTGGCATTGGAAAACAGTTCCCTTACAATGCAAGAGTCTCCAGAACTGCACTCAGTCAAAGAATAGATGAAAGGAATGCTCTGCACAATGGCATATAGAAAGGCTGCTGGAATAAGCACAAGAGATGGCATCATGGCTGCATGAAAATATGGAAACCATTATAAAGCTTTTTTTCAAAAAGACTTTAGTAATGATGTGCCTTTAACTAGTCAATCTGTAAAAGCCCTGCCATTGTAAACATGTAAGTATTACTATTCCAGCGTGTTCTAATCTGTTCTAGTGTTTATTAGCACCCCATTGCTGTGCTCTTTTGTACACCCAACAGAATGTGTAACATTTCAGGGCTGCTCCTTCACAAAGCAAAATCAATCCAACAGGTGGTGTGCAAGCTTTCTAGAAACAAACATCCATCCATACAAGCCAACATGTAGCATGTCAGCTGCAGCCTCTCTCTCCCAACTCACCTGCAGAATGGCCTCGAAGATGCTGTTGATCATGACGTACTCCAGGATTGTGTTCTGGCTGATGTTATCCGTCACCTGAAATGCAAGGCATCGTAAAGACATGTCCCAGCGTGGCAGGGTGCATCACACCGCTGCAGCAGGGCTGCCTAGTAAGGGGAACCATCTCCAACGGCTTGGAAATGCATGAAAGTATGAACAGGCTTTATTTTCCTAACATTACAGTACTGTTGGTTGGACAACGAGACTGGGCTTAGCCCACATGAATAAAAATCTGCACTGACAGGCAGAGGTGCAGGTAGACCAAATGTCTGTACGCAGCAGGGTAAGGTGGCATCAACGACCGAATGAAACTATACCGTCACTAAACAGAGAAGAAGCTTCAGACAGAGGCTTTTCAGGCTTTCTGATCCATCACCACACAGCAGTGTATCCAAACTCTCCATCAGGTCCTGAAATCAGAGAACGCCACAGTCACCAAACATAAAAGGGCACAGTATTTTACACATTAACATGAAGAACAAAATAATCTATCTGTAGAAAATACTGTGGCAGACCAAGTTTCTACAAAGGGGACTCAACTAGAAAACATTTGAGAATCACTGGTCTAGTTGTTCTCTTAAAAGCCACAATGCACTTTCTGTAAGACAGAGACCCCAATTAACACAGTACTGAGTGTGGTCTTACCAGTGCATGTTTTACACAGCCTCATCACAATCACGACTGCACAGCTTCTTTCCTTTTGGTCTAGTTTGATAAAAAGCAGCTTTCTCCTCCACTTCCTCCCCACCCATAAGGTCCACTCCTCCATGCCCTTCTCCCAGTCCCAGCCTCACCTTCATGCGCAGCTCTGCCTTGTCAAAGCCCATCAGCATGTTGATGATGTCAAAGCCTGACGTCGACTTATTCTTCTGGTGAACCCCTCGAAACAGGGCACATAAAGTCTGGGAAAGAGCGTGAAGGATTGAATAAACAGAAAGTCAGTAACACTAACAGCATTGTAACTGCTTGGATAAAGAGAACTGCTGAGTGAGTTTCCATATGCTAACTCCTCATTCAGAAAGAACTAGTCATGGGCATGTGTGCATTTTTCAAAATAACATTTTCTTACGTGCTAAATTGCAGAGATCCGTTTATAAATGACTGCCCTGGGGGTCTTATTCATAAAAAATATATCAGAATTTAAAATGATCTACAGAAAAAAAAAAAAAAAAAAAAAAACGAGTCTTATTGTTACCAAAAACACAGAAGTCAGTCAGTGCCACGTAGCTTCACTGAAGGAATGTGGAATAACTTTTTAAAACAAATGTCTGTAAAGTTTCATTAATATGATGAACAGATCTGAAAGAAAACGCGTGCATTAGTCTCCCTGAGGTTCAAGGACTTGTGGACACCCCGGTTTAATTGCCAATTGTACAGTGTACCTTTTCATTAGCATAACTTACATTTATAAACTAGATTCCCCCCATTATGTCTGTGACAAAATGGGGGAATCTTATGATGCAATACAATGTTATAATAACAGACTGTACATGTTTTGTTTTTTTTATATCAACTTTAAAATGTCGTTCATTATATGAGGCAAACGTCCTGTTTCAAAGAGGATGCATTAATTAGACCTCCAGTCCTGTTGTATTAAATCTGAGGCAGAGACAATTAGTAAGACAGGACAGTCTCACTAATGCATCACACAAGATTAAAGAGTTTTACAATTATTCCCACAAGAGGTTTTTAATATCCTCTAGCAATTTCTCCAACCAGGTCAAGTAAATAATGAAAGAACTGGCTGATCCAGTCCTGCAAAAGATCCAGTCCTCCCCAAGATCCAGATCCCAAGCTGGAGCCCCGCTGGAGCCCCCGCTGGAGCCCATGCACCCTGCAGGAATAACAAGGCACACTGCTCTGGCTTTGTTATCAGCCACTCTAATGGCCCTTACCTGCAAGGCATTTACAACTTTGATCTGGTGCTCCTCTCCCAGAGCCTGAATGCAGTGCTGGAACAGGCTGTTGATGTTGTCTTTGACTTTCATCAGTTCATCACCATCCAGAGATTCCAGCTTTCCCTCCAGGTACTCCAGATTCACCTGAAGAAAAGCAAGACTTCATTACCAAATAACAAGAGCACAACAGACACAATAACAAATGCTAAAAAACACAACTACGAGTCAGGCTTAGGAAAGCTTCTTTTGATTTTTGTTCTGAGCAAACGCTGCAGTGTAAGCAGACGATCATACTGCTATTGTGCGATTCCTCACAGAACATGAAGAACCTTGATTTCACAGCAGAAGATATTATATATGAGCAGTCTCAGGGAGAAGGAAATGTGAGTAATAATAGGCTTACTGACACCAATGTGCTTTATACACCAACAAGCATTCAGACAAACTATATATATATGAAAAGGGTGGAAATGATTATAATGAGCAATCCATCCCATAAGTGCGGTTGTAACCCAGTGGTATTCATTTACAATTTGTGCAGCTTTGAATGCCAAGACTGGAGTTGATTTAATCCAAGCTTTATAAAGAATGCGTTCTCTCACCTTCATAAGGAACAGCTCTTCCCAAAAGCGAGGGTTGTTTTTTGCAGGGTCTTCCCTCTGAAATGAGAAACAGAATGGATTTGGCTTTTCTTGTTTAAAATTTGATAATGTAGAATACCCTTACCACAAAGATCTCCTCATACATCAGGACCAGGTGAGAATGCTGTCCCTTACCACAAAGATCTCCTCATACATCAGGACCACATGAGAATGCTGCCCTTACCACAAAGATCTCCTCATACATCAGGACCACATGAGAATGCTGCCCTTACCACAAAGATCTCCTCATACATCAGGACCAGGTGAGAATGCTGCCCTTACCACAAAGATCTCCTCATACATCAGGACCAGGTGAGAATGCTGCCCTTACCACAAAGATCTCCTCATACATCAGGACCACATGAGAATGCTGCCCTTACCACAAAGATCTCCTCATACATCAGGACCACATGAGAATGCTGCCCTTACCACAAAGATCTCCTCATACAGTGCCTTGCGAAAGTATTCGCCCCTTGAACTTTGCGAGCCTTTTGCCACATTTCAGGCTTCAAACATAAAGATATGAAACTGTAATTTTTTTGTGAAGAATCAACAACAAGTGGGACACAATCATGAAGTGGGCGAAATTTATTGGATATTTCAAACTTTTTAACAAATAAAAAACTGAAAATTGGGCGTGCAAAATTATTTCAGCCCCTTAAGTTAATACTTTGTAGCGCCACCTTTGCTGCGATTACAGCTGTAAGTCACTTGGGGTATGTCTCTATCAGTTTTGCACATCGAGAGACTGAAATTTTGCCCATTCCTCCTTGCAAAACAGCTCGAGCTCAGTGAGGTTGGATGGAGAGCATTTGTGAACAGCAGTTTTCAGTTCTTTCCACAGATTCTCGATTGGATTCAGGTCTGGACTTTGACTTGGCCATTCTAACACCTGGATATGTTTATTTGTGAACCATTCCATTGTAGATTTTGCTTTATGTTTTGGATCATTGTCTTGTTGGAAGACAAATCTCGTCCCAGTCTCAGGTCTTTTGCAGACTCCATCAGGTTTTCTTCCAGAATGGTCCTGTATTTGGCTCCATCCATCTTCCCATCAATTTTAACCATCTTCCTGTCCCTGCTGAAGAAAAAGCAGGCCCAAACCATGATGCTGCCACCACCATGTTTGACAGTGGGGATGGTGTGTTCAGGTGATGAGCTGTGTTGCTTTTCGCCAAACATAACGTTTTTGCATTGTTGCCAAAAAGTTCGATTTTGGTTTCATCTGACCAGAGCACCTTCTTCCACATGTTTGGTGTGTCTCCCAGGTGGCTTGTGGCAAACTGTAAAACGACACTTTTATGGATATCTTTAAGAAATGGCTTTCTTCTTGCCACTCTTCCATAAAGGCCAGATTTGTGCAGTATCGACTGATTGTTGTCCTATGGACAGAGTCTCCCACCTCAGCTGTAGATCTCTGCAGTTCATCCAGAGTGATCATGGGCCTCTTGGCTGCATCTCTGATCAGTCTTCTCCTTGTATGAGCTGAAAGTTTAGAGGGACGGCCAGGTCTTGGTAGATTTGCAGTGGTCTGATACTCCTTCCATTTCAATATTATCGCTTGCACAGTGCTCCTTGGGATGTTTAAAGCTTGGGAAATCTTTTGTATCCAAATCCGCTTTAAACTTCTCCACAACAGTATCTCGGACCTGCCTGGTGTGTTCCTTGTTCTTCATGATGCTCTCGCGCTTTAAACGGACCTCTGAGACTATCACAGTGCAGGTGCATTTATACGGAGACTTGATTACACACAGGTGGATTCTATTTATCATCATTAGTCATTTAGGTCAACATTGGATCATTCAGAGATCCTCACTGAACTTCTGGAGAGAGTTTGCTGCACTGAAGTAAAGGGGCTGAATAATTTTGCACGCCCAATTTTTCAGTTTTTTATTTGTTAAAAAAGTTTGAAATATCCAATAAATTTCGTTCCACTTCATGATTGTGTCCCACTTGTTGTTGATTCTTCACAAAAAATTACAGTTTCATATCTTTATGTTTGAAGCCTGAAATGTGGCAAAAGGTCGCAAAGTTCAAGGGGGCCGAATACTTTCGCAAGGCACTGTACATCAGGACCAGGTGAGAATGCTGCCCTTACCACAAAGATCTCCTCATACATCAGGACCAGGTGAGAATGCTGCCCTTACCACAAAGATCTCCTCATACATCAGGACCAGGTGAGAATGCTGTCCTTACCACAAAGATCTCCTCATACATCAGGACCACCTTCTCCTTCAAAGGCTTCTTAGAGGCGGATGACTTCCGCAGCAAGCCTGCCTTCTTCTCCACCTGGGCCATGGTTTGGGGTCTGGGCACAGAAGTAATGAGTCAATAAGACATTGGGAGAACTCATTTGGGGCACAGAAGTTAAAAGTTCTAGACAGTTAAATCTCAGAGACAGACAATTTCCAAGTTAAGCAGTACATTGGCACCAACACATCCCTTATGTGTGCCATTTATTTTGGGTACAAAACGGGGATTTTCAATGTTACTGATCAAGCAAACCAGGCTATTGTACTTTGGCACTTAATAAAAACTGTATAAATACAGGTGCTCTACAGCAGAGGAACTGTGAAGGCATGTGGGTTCAACCATCTTCATAAGAAAAGCACACAAGAGCTTAAATACCAGCAATCACATTGGCTGTGGGCTGCATGCCTTTACAACTCACATGAGCACTGTATGATAACCTTACAGAAAGCCACTGTAGCCGCAATGCTTATAAAGCAACTCTGATTAGAAAATACTTTTTATATAATGCTTCGAAATGTAGCTTTGCCACACACCAAGGTCTACCACACCGACAGGCAATCACAATGCTCTGTTGCAATCTGTTTTATAAGGGTCATTAATTATTTTTTTTTCTTCACAATGCTATTTTCTTTATTAAATGACAGGGCAGATGAAATGTATTAATAAACCCAAAAACACGAAACGTTTCCCGAAGTCTTAAGCGACAGGCTTGCACGGAAACTGTTTGACCCGTTTGTTTTTCATTCTCTCGCTTAACGGTACTGTTAGTCTGTGTAATCTGGGGGCATCGTCAATCTCCCTTTAAAAATGTGGTATGTTCTTATAAGACTTTATTTATTTATTTTTTTAAATCCAATATTAACCAAACGAATCCTGATTAAAACGCTGCCTTGTCTTTCTAAACTAAAGTTATTGGATAACCCTGTTTGTTTTTTTGCAAAATAATAATTTCATGATTATTACAGTGACATATTGTATAAATATAGTCAAAATTATATTTTTTTATTCATAGTTTTGTTTTGTTTTTCTTTCGTGTCAGTAGCAAAATACAATAGGTGTTATGAATTAGTAAACAAACATCACATCCTGTGTGTGTGTCAAGACAACAGCGGCCTGGACACGTCTCTGCAATCCCCGAGGTTTCCTACTAAGTATGCCGGCCTCACAGCCTTTGCCTCGGAGAACTCGCAGTCTCCAATCTCGCTGACGTTTTGTTCTTTAAATTTTTTTTTTATTTATTTATTTATTTTAATAACGTTAACACATACATTTCAATTAAGTATATGTATAATGTAATCTAACAGTGCATTTAATATAAAAAAAAGTACTTAAATCATATGCCATGATACTGGCATTACCAATTAGACCAAGATGTGTTTGTGACAAACTGAATATGTGTAAAGCAGTGCGAATACTCGTTTTACTACAGACCTGGGATATATTTGCATGGATTATGTATGATTTCCTCTTACCTGTTTTCGTGTATTTTCTTAAATATCCATCCCTATTCCCTTAAAAACACAGCACGTCTCGTTACTGTTGTCGCAAGACCAACCCACCTGACATCACATCATACAAAAGCCTACATGGTCCTAGCGCTGCCGTTCTATTTTAACGGGTGCAGTGTTATAATATTTATTGGAGAAATTGAAAAACAAGAAGAAAAAACAAATAACCTATATTTAAATTTGTAAACAAAAAAAACGAAGGCTTAGCCAATTAAAAACCCATTTAACTGTTTTACAATCAATGTTACTATTAACACGTTTCTCAGTTGTGGTCGAGATACACGAATGGCTGAACATGTATCAATTGAATTTTTTAAGGAGAGTACAGTATACCAGTCAGGAGGAAATACCTCAGATCTGAAGCCCTGCAGCACAGGACTGCTGTTCGGGGGAATAGAACACTGTCGCTTTAAATCCTCTGTGGAATGTTCGACGTGCCGGATCAGCTGATTAATAGCGCCTACTGTAGCGAGCCCCACGCAGCATCATATTTTAAGGACGGAAGCAAGTAAAGGAAAAGGAAAATAAAAACACGCAACCTCCCTAAATTGGAAAAACAGAAAAAAACACCTCAGAATGTAATTGATGCCGGAAATGAACAAACGCGTGATGTCAGGAGGGGACAGACACAGAGACAGAGAGACATGGATAGGATATGTGTGAGCAAGTATTAAGAAACGTGTTATTGCAGCAGTGCGTCGGAGAGCAGGCAGACTCGAGGGTGTGGATTTAACACGGATGCTGGTTATGTTATATATATAGACACAGAATTGACTTTCCTTTTCGTGTGGGGTGTTTACACAACATTCGCTTCTTCTCACAGGCTCCCCAGCCAGACAGTAAGTAACGATGAAACGATTCACGTTGGAGCAGATGACAGATTTCACTGATTTTACCAGAGGCGGCGATTTGACCGAGTTTTTAAAGCAAACTAATAATGTGTTTAATATGAATAACTGTCGTTCGCATCCTGTCCGGGTCAGTCCAGATGCACAGCACATCCACGCCTTTCTTCAAAAACCAAAGCGGGGTCTGGTGACTTTTGATAGGATCCAGAGAGTCGCTGTCGCTCAGAGCCCCAGCTATATGGACACGGGATCCGCCCTATCGATCCCGATAGTGGAGCTGTTGTATTTAGACAGCGGCAGCAAAGACAGCGCGGCGCTGGTCGCGGTGATTCTTGAAAACGGTAAAGTAGAGTTTTGGAAATACGTGGAGAGAAAAGCTGGCTGGGATTTGTTGCAGACTTCAGACCTGTGCAACAGCACCAGCGCTAAAGTGGTGTCGGTTTGCTCCAGTGGCAAGTTCATAATCTGGTGTGAAGAGAGACCCGCTTCAGAAAGCGCTTCAGTTTTCTCCGCAGCGCGTAACAACTTCAGATACTGCATCTGCAAAAGAACTTACGAGCGCGAGGAGCGGGCTGTCCGCTTAGGGGGTGTTAAAACACCCTTACACAACAGCCCGTGTTACAGGGTCCTTGCAGCGCGGGAGGATGTTTACCTGCTGCCAGACAATCAGGAGGCAGCCCCGGGCAACGGCTCCAAATTTTTCCTCATATGGTCCCCTAAACAGGACAGGATGACTATCAGTACTGTATGCAAAGGAGCACTGCTGAGCAAAACCCTGCACTCCACCAGCAAGGATTCGGATTACAAGACACTGATTTCAGAGTGCATTGGAATGCTGGCCACAATCAGCCCCCCAGAAATCTGTTCCGTTGCCCCAACCAGCTGCGGTGGGCTGCTCTTGGTTCTCAGCTCAGGCTGCATTAGTTTATTGCAAAGTGATGGAGTCCTGAGGCAGATCTATACTCTGGCATTAAGCTGCCCACTGGACTGTAGCAAGCATATCAGCATGCAGATCTACGGCAGTACCCTGGCTTGCATTGTGTACAGGACGCTGTACCTGGTTGACACCAGCACTGGCAGGCTGCTGGAAAACATTGCACTGAAGACCGATGGCATGCTCTTTCTAAACTCCAGTGAGAAGAATGGCATCCACTTCCTTTCCAGTACAGGAATGTACGTGGTGAAGGAGTCGGGGGTGGACCCCACCAGCAAGCAGCTGGGCCGCTCCGACACTGCCAAGCCGGATGCTGTCTTGGTGGAGGCAGTCTTCGAAGAAGCCTGCAGGTACTACCAGCGCCGGAGCCTGAGCAGCACACAGCTGACTGTGGAGAAACTGAAAAGCGGGTGCATGTTCCAGGCGCCCATCGCCCTGTCTTCCATTCTCGGGGTCTACATGAAAACCAAGAAAACCAGTGAGCTGCCGCAGGGGGATGGCGGTTACTCCAAGCTGCTGGCATCGTTGGGCGCGGAGCTAGAGAGCTTAATGTCCTTGGAGCACCTCAAGGCATCGGTGGTCAGCGCTTCCAACAGAAAGCTGAGCGTCTCGTGTGAAACTCTGGTGGGGCAAGAGGTGAACCGCCTGCTCTTCTCGGACCTGGACAGAGACAATCTGCTGTACCTGAACGTCATTTTTAAAACCTTCCCCCGGGAGTCCTGGCAAGCCCTGCAGGCTAGTTTGCAACTCGGGTCCAATGGAGAGGGCTTCCTGACGGCCAAGGCAGCCCCGGAGGTCTGGAAGACAGTCCTGAGCCCCGTGCAGGCAGCCCCGGCCCCTCTCTCCAGCGGCCAGCAGCAGGCCTCCTCTAACGGGGCAGCGCCTGTCTTTGAGCTGATCTGCCGCTCCCTTTTCACCTTCCAGCCCAAGTGGCTGTCCAGATTTGTTGAGCTGGCGCAGCAGCAAGCAGGCACCTCTTCCTGGAACTATGGGGGCAAGGAGAGCCCGGAGAGCGTCCCCTTGTACAAGCGGGCCCTGTGTGTGCTGCCGAGGGAGGGGCAGGCGCAGGAGTTGCAGGTGGAGCTCTTGCTCTGCAGCCAGAGACCCAACGCTGTCATGCAGGCCATGCGCATCCTGCTGGAGCTCCGGCGCTGGGAGAGAGTGGCCGAAGTGGCCCAGCGCTTCTCTCAACAGAGCCCCCTGCTCAACAAAGAGATCTTCACCACCCTTCTCTGTGAGATCTCGCAGCACCGGGATCTGGACCCATACCTGGACCTACTTTGGACCTTGTGTCCCGAGGACATGACTGTCACCAGCATCCTAAATATTGTGCTGAAAAGCCTGCCTCTATGCGGAAGGGAGCCCGGACCATTCAGAACCGACAGGAGCCAGATGAGCATCGGGATGCTGAAGCCGCTGTTGAACAAAGTGCTGCAAAGAGAAACCAAGCCGAGCCAAAGGTATGCGGACATCCTCCAGTCCCCTTCCTTTCCCCCTCCCACTCCCCCGAGGCAGCCCAGGTCAGTCACAGAGCCCGCCATGGCCACTGCCTCCCCGCCCCTGTCGAGCATCTCATCCAGTGTGAACGACACCAGCGTGGATGAAGGCTGCTCCAGTCCCCGTCATGAGAATAAATAGCAGCTACACACACGTTCTCTCCTCCGGGGACTAATGGAGAAGATACCCTACAAGCGAAATCACCAAAGATATTTAAAACCTCGCTGGAATATGCGTTCCAGAGCAAAGATCAAATGTAGAAGACAAGTTAGGATATATAATCTCTTAAACAAAGTTTTTTATTTAAAAAAAAGAAGGTTTGACTGTGTTCCACATGTTTTCAAGAGGTCATTCTTTGTTGTCAAAGCATAAGGCCAATGGACTGGCTTTTGTTTTCAGCTCTAAATATGCAGCCAAAGCAGTTTTACAATCAAGGGTCTGGTGTTTCAAAGCAGTGCAGATGTATTATAGATCTGCCTGGATATTACCCTGCAGCCTGCTGTTGAAATGTTATTCGTGTGCTGTTTACTAAACAGATGCATTGCACACTAGAATGAGTGCCGTGACAAAGTTAAAATGCCACTAAAGCACCCGAGCAAAGGGCAGAGAACAAAATAAATGTAGAGCACTGGAGATGCAAAGAGAATGTAGAACTGGAGATATGTCATGTAGAGCACTGGAGATGCTATTCATGTAGAGCACTGGAGATGCTGTTCATGTAGAGCACTGGAGATGCTGTTCATGTAGAGCACTGGAGATGCTGTTCTGTTCATGTAGAGCACTGGAGATGCTGTTCATGTAGAGCACTGGAGATGCTGTTCATGTAGAGCACTGGAGATGCTATTCATGTAGAGCACTGGAGATGCTGTTCATGTAGAGCACTGGAGATGCTGTTCATGTAGAGCACTGGAGATGCTGTTCATGTAGAGCACTGGAGATGCTATTCATGTAGAGCACTGGAGATGCTGTTCATGTAGAGCACTGGAGATGCTGTTCATGTAGAGCACTGGAGATGCTGTTCATGCTGTTCATGTAGAGCACTGGAGATGCTGTTCATGTAGAGCACTGGAGATGCTGTTCATGTAGAGCACTGGAGATGCTGTTCATGTAGAGCACTGGAGGTACTATTCCTGCTGGTGGTGGCTGAACAAAATACAATGCAGCCATTCGATCTCATTTCTTATCTCAAGTTTGAGCTTCCTTTTAAAGGTAATGATGAACTCTCAGTAAAGTTACTGCTTGTGTTTAATACCTATTAGCCGGTTTATAGGATGTAGCCAATATGAATGTCTGCATTGTGCGCACACACTCACTCACTGAGATGTGCATGTGCAGCACACTCCTGAGAACAATCCACATCTTTAAAGACAATGACACACTCTATCATATTCCACTGTGGTGAATTCAATCTGTTAGATAAAGACAGCAGTCCAAAATTAAAAACAAAAATAATCATTTTGATTGCTGAAATGTGAAAACTGTTAAAAATGTAGCACATTGCTGAAGCAGACACTAAGTTGTGTGTGTGTGGTGAGTGAGAGCGTTTGTGTGAAATCCTTTGCTGTCTCACACACGCATCTCCCTGTGTATCTGTTGATCTCTGTGCCTTGCTGTTTCTCCTCTCTCTGGAGTGTGCTGGAATGTTGTGTGAATTCACTCTGCAGTATTGCTGTTCGTTTGCACCTTCCTGTGATCAGATAGAGGGAGTGAGGGTCACTTTGCAAGGATGAAGCAAAGTTTCTATATTAGCATTAGCTGTTTGTAGCAAGCAAGCTATTCACAGGGGTCGTGAGAAGTTCATCACGCTTTTCCATTCTCTTGAGACAATCCTGAGTACTGTGAGGTCATGCGAGGGGTGTCCTGGAAACACAGCAGATAGTACACCCGTTCAATTTCTTTTGAGGACCTTCCTGTTTGCTTCATTATACTTGAGTGATGTTCTGGAAACAGCCTTTTTTAATTTTCTGATTAGTATTTATGGTAAAGTATGCTGAACAATCAGTTAAACAGATATTCAACAACGGTTACAATCCTGCAGGATTCAACCACCATTGTAATTTCTGATTAGCAGAAACCAAGAGGATGCAACACAGAGCTACTAACGAGCTGGGTCCTCCTAATTATCAGAACGTTCTGCGTTTGTTTTCACGCCTCGTGAACTTCTCACCCCACCTGCTAATGAGAGGCGGCGTGCGAGAGCCGCTTCTGCTAATTACTGGATTTCTGTGCTTTACTGGTACAACTTAATGGGGAACAGTAACAGTATTACTGCTTTGCTCCAAACTGCACATTTTTAACACTAAAACTATTTAATAGTACTTGCTTGGGTTCATATACTGTACATGCATGTGTCCTAACAGCACAGGTACATCACCCTTTCCAATGCTAAGAGCCCATTTTAAGGATGCTGATTTCAGTTTTAGCTTCTCCAGTGTTGTTTTCACAGCAGTGGAGGGATTGCGGGTGCTGTTGCACTGTGTGATGGGGTTTCCATACTGTATATTAACAATAAGAATAAAATAAAAAAAAGAGTGCTGTGTTTTCAGTGATTTTATTTGAATTGTTCCCACTCCTGATCAAGAGGTTGTCAGGGTGTACCTTCACAGCACCAGTTATTCTCTAAGCAGTCTGTCAGAGATGGGCCACTTCTGTTTGCACAGTGGATGAACACTGGACTGTGGCAGGGTGCCCAGGCCGCTGTGTGGATTTTGTGTTTTATGTTCTATGTGATGTGTTTCATGTTGTCTTATTTTGTATTATTATTATACCTCCTTGCTGTACACGCAACCCCATGCAACATTCATTCTTTTATACAGCTGTGCCGAGACTTGATTGCTAATCAGTCATTCACTTGAATCTCAGCACAGTCTGCACATGGACTAATTGTGCACTTCCCGTGCCCCCATACAAATACCCATTTGAATCTGCACGTGAAGTGATTGTGCAATCCCTGTGCCTAAATACAATTATTTTACATCACCTGTGCTAGATAACCCACACTCTGTGCACCACTATAATAAAACATATAACAGACAACATGAAACACAAAATATACACAGGGGCAGGGCACCCTGCCACATGGATGTATCCTCATGCAGCTAACATCATAAACGGTGTGCTTCCATTCCCGATACAAATCACACACGTGCAGTTTACAATGAAACACAGGCAACAGCAAACATGCATTTACAATTTTTAATACAAGAAATCAGGTGCTAGATTCACAGAAAACAGCTGCTGGCTGGGTGGAACATGGGTTCTGTCTGCACTGCACAGTGTCCCACAAGGGTATGAAAACAGCTGCTGGCTGGGTGGAACGTGGGTTCTGTCTGCACTGCACAGTATCCCAGAAGGGTATGAAAACAGCTGCTGGCTGGGTGGAACGTGGGTTCTGTCTGCACTGCACAGTATCCCAGAAGGGTATGAAAACAGCTGCTGGCTGGGTGGAACGTGGGTTCTGTCTGCACTGCACAGTATCCCAGAAGGGTATGAAAACAGCTGCTGGCTGGGTGGAACGTGGGTTCTGTCTGCACAGTATCCCAGAAGGGTATGAAAACAGCAGTATCGTGGGTTCTGTCTGCACTGCACAGGGGTATGAAAACAGCTGCTGGCTGGGTGGAACGTGGGTTCTGTCTGCACTGCACAGTATCCCAGAAGGGTATGACACTTTCATTGGCCACTGGAGTAATATATATATATATATATATATATAAAAGGAATGACTGATTTCAACAGAAGAAAGCACACCACATCAAGATAATAATTTAAAAAGAATAAAAACATTGTGTTAGATTCTATATTAGGAGCATTGAGCTCTCTAGTCTGAAGCAATACACCAGGACAGTAGAATTCCCTGAGCCATGTCCCTTATTCCTGTCTCCAGAGCCTCACAATGGTTGTTCTGGGGCTTTGTTAATCACAGACAAAAATCCCATTGACTCTGACAACAAGAATATGGACTTCAACGCTGCATAGTACTGTACAGGGCTGTTACAAAGACAAAGGCACACTTAGCAATGCTACTGTGGAAAAAAAACAGATTCAGCAAGCAATGGAACTTGGTGAAAACTACAAGATTCTACGGGTTTTGAGGAGCGGGCCTACATCGTAATAACTTAACGCCCGTCCTTGCTGCTGCTGTTACAAATGAAAGTTGAATAAATGTGTGGATTTTTCCAGGGACTCCTCTTGGAAGACGGACCCCTTCATATCAGGGCTTGTTTTTTTACACAGCAGCATGGCCTACATTATGACATACTGACATCTAGTGGAAGTTACATAAAAAAAAACATTCTAATTACACGTGGTCTGGAAACGTAGAGAGAAACTGCTGTGCTTCATTGTTGGGGATAATCATGGGTTTAACACACAGAATGACTGCCTGCTGAGGGGCTGCCTGTTTGCAGGATGCAGCTCTCGTAAAGCTGGGTGAGATGAGCAGGTACGAGGATGCAAGCCCGGCTCCAGCTGGCCTCTTCCTCTAGCTCTTCATCGCTGCCCTGGGAATGCTGAACATGGGAATGGAGTCCCTGAAACACAGAGAAGCGAGGCTCAGTGTGCAACAGATTGCACTGGAAACAATCAAAACAAAGCTGCTTATCCCTGGACTACCAAAATGCTGTTTCAATGTTTTCTTTGAGACTGAAGTGTTTCGATATATTTGAATTGAAATGTCACGTGCAGATGGAAGAGAGCTAGTTTTGAATGACTTTGGGCTCCGCTGCATTTGAAGGTTAGTATGTTTAGTATGTTCAAAGAAGGGGAATCTTTTTGATGTACTTGAAAAGGAGTCCCATCAGACGTTCCCATTTATTTGAGACTCTTGGTTTGGGTAATAAGTTTACAATTGTGTAAACAGAAATGCACTTCGATTGTGTCATGCTATTTGGGAGTAGAACTGTGCTGGTTGTGTTGGAAAGCTATGGAATGTGGAATAGCAATGCGAGGGGCAGCTCCACTGCACTCTGAGCGTGGAATAGCAATGCGAGGGACAGCTGCACTGCACTCTGAGCATGGAATAGCAATGCGAGGGGCAGCTCCACTGCACTCTGAGCATGGAATAGCAATGCGAGGGGCAGCTCCACTGCACTCTGTATTCTACATGTAGACCATGTCTTTCTTTCATGTCAAAGTATTTCAAAGAGTAAGGAGCGGGGTTCTGAAAAATATAGTGTTATACAGCTTGTAACTGTAAGTCTGTTTCAAAGCTCTTTTCTAAATGGCCACTCTAGTTTCTCTGGGGTTTGAGATCTGTCCTCTAAATCACTGCAGGAAAACGTAACGACAAGTGCTGTGGCTTTTCTGTTCCGTACCACATCACGGATTGGTATTGCTGTGTTACCCGTTTCATAATGTGGGCAGTAATCCTGACACTTACAAGTGTTAACAATGAAAAGTGAAATGACAGGTACGGTATTTAAACAGTTGTAGCGACACGTGGGGACGTGGAACGCTCAATTTTTCAGAACCCCGCTACTTACTCTATTTGACAAATCACAGATTTACATCAGTAAAACGCAATTATTATTTTTTTGTCTTGCGCACATATGCATTATAGGAGAGGTCTAGAAGGCGGCATCTCTCACTCACTCATACACGTCCATATATTTCATCCTCCTGTAGAATTTGGCCAGTTTCACAGACAGGATGATGCTGGGAAGCAGGAACATCAGACACCACCCCATGCTGAACCAGAAAGCGTTCTAGAGATGCAAGATAAAGAAACTGAACAGATTAATCACGCAGTCAAGTGTCTTTGTTCTACTTTACAGCGTTACAGACTGGTGGAGAACATGTTTGTTTCCTGGACAAGATAAAGAGTTCCTAGTAAAAATAGTTTGTGTTTCAATGGTGCAAGACTGAGCCCATCATAAGGGAAACTGGTAGCTGAAATCCCTTCAATACAAAATGAAGATTCAAGCTGTATCGCTTTACAGTGCCATTGGAGTATACTGCCACCTGGTGGTTCAGGCAGCAAGTAGCAATTCTGTTTGGGAACAATAACAGGTTTTTACAATATTGTTACTATATTTCTGTGATATCCCCTAACACTGTAGTAACCCCTCCCCACCCCTATTGAAAGAATTGTTTGATGGAATTATAAATCTGAGTGACACAAAACCACTTTTTCAGGAACAGTGGCTTGAAACCTGCTTCCAGGAGACCTAGTCTGAGGCAACTTTGCTGCATCAAACCCCAAGTCTCCCCTGGTGTGCCGCGCAGTGGCCTGAAACCTAGGTCTCCTGAAACCAAGTTCCAAGCCACTAATACAGAAGTGTTCCCTCAGCTTTACAGTGGATCTGACAGGAGCTGATGACCAGGATGAAAGGCATTGTTTTAAACTGACCAGGGAATCTACGATGTAAACACAGGCGATGATCTCCACGGCGTCGATGGCGTTAGCAGCAGGTTTACAGCGAGCTACCTTCTGTGTGATCTGCAGGATGAGAGACACTTCATTCACTGAGTTCTACCAGATCAACTGCAGCTCCAGAAACATACTGCTGCAGCTCCATACAATTTAACACACTGCCTCGTTTCACACTGCCTCGTTCTTTGTTATGCATTTTTCCAGCGGCGGTTGCTGTAGTCTGCTGGGAGCAAGCAGTGTACTCTGCTCTACAGTATATGATTAGACAGGACTTCTGGAGAGCAGCTTATACTGCTGGTGTGTGTGTGTGTGTGTGTGTCTATCAGCCTCCAGGATTAGAGTGAAGTCAAAGAGACAGCGCGACACAGAGCCTGTTCTGCACGTTCTGCAGACATTTCAGTCACAATATTAGAAATGATATTTGTAAAAAAAAAAAAAAAAAAAAAAAAAAAAAAGCTCTTACTGTTTGCTTGGCCCAGCCAGCGTACGTCTCAAAATATCCTATCTGACAATTCAGGAATTCTTGACTTTCCTTGAAACAAAACAAAAAAACAACAGGGAAACACACCAATCAGAGAGCAGCATGGAGAGTCACATGACCCTGCCTCCCCCCCCCAGGGAAGGGTATGTTCAGATCATGTTTCAGGGTCTGATCATCCACGTGCTTTACGGACACAGCTGAGCTGCACATTTAAAAGGACACTGTGTAGATTTGAAAGTGCAAGCATGGATGAAAGGCCTCTCTCACATGGAAAGAGCGGATTGATAAAGCATATTAATGACTGAGCTGAACATACTGAGATACAACGTGATGTCTCAACATGGGAATCACATCCTACAAAGTGTCACGTGCCAGAATCTGCAATACACTTATTAATAAATGAAGAGACTCCCATTCAAAATGTTCAGCCAGGTTGAATTAAAGAAGTATTCTTATCACATGGCCCCAAACAGCCTGGTTTAAATCAGATCACAGGAGGGCAGGATTAGAGCACCTCTGACATCATTCTGCCAGTGTTTTTGTTCTTTCTTGAGAAATTATATTTTTTCTCACCTTTTTGATAATTTCTGAAGTGTTGGTGTTTAAGACCTTCTGTGCTTCCTCGACCTTTGCAAGAGTGGCATTTATAGTAATCTGAAAAGTAAAAGAACACATTTAGTAGAGCAAGCCATTAATGCTGATAATGATCACACAGTGAGGGGCGTGTCCCTGCAATTACTCTGCAAGCTGTGGGCTGGGCAGAGGAGCGAGACTGGTCTAATGCACTGTGCATGCTTCATGATTTCTAGCAGTGTATCCTTCAGTTATCACAGAGACACTGTTCATTATATTGAAATAGATACAGTATGCGCTGTTCCAGCCTAGTCCTGCATGTCTAATACAGCTTACACAAAGCAACAGCAATACTTACTGGAATCTGGGCAGTGGAGACCTTCAGAGGTTCAACACTGTTTTTCAGGGTTTCCTGTAAGAGAGACACATGCAGGTAACAGGCATGACTTAAAACACACACAAGCGGCCATGCTAAAGGTGTTCTATAGTGTGGTTGTAAGATGAATGGGCTTTCTTATGGTTATTACTGAGTTGAAGTTCTACAGAACATGGCAAGTTAAAGGCATGGACTGCATTAGACAAGGACAGCCATTGCTCGTATACAGTTCTATCTCATGGTGAAAGCCCAGCAAAGTGTTACACAGCACAGTGAAAGCGTGGTTAAACCAGAAGCAGCATTGAGTGCAGTGCGCTTCTGCAGGGGTGCATGTCAAGATTACAAACAGGTCCCAGAGGTGCCTGCCAGCGTCCAGCGCAGGGACCATTCCACTGTGGTACTGAGGCTTGCAGATTCGGGGTTGTGAAACTCACCACTTGTGGCTGGAGTTCCCCTGGAATACGTCTGCTGAGATTCCTCAGGTCTGCTGCCTCTGCCATGAGTTCTCCCTTTATAGTTTGATTTTGCTGATTGGACAAAGAAACAGGTTCAATTGTTTTCTACTTGTTTTTACGCTGTGTTTACAGATACTCAGTCCCCCTTTTCCTCTGAATGTATATAATTCTACCTCGTTATAAGAAATGACCACACTGCTGTCACACTGCTTCGTTCACTTGTGAACCGGAATGTGGCACAGCCAGTGGCGGCTCCAATGATATCATCTAAATATTCTGATAGTAATATTTTAAAAATACCAACACTTTTCTGAACTTTGAAATACTTTTTTGAACAGTAACACATTTTTAAACCTAAAGAATACAGGACTGACTAATAACAGTAATGCCCATGTTTGTCCATTAGGTGGCACCATGTTTTCAGTTGAAATTCCATGAGTATCACAGGTTTTCACACAGTTTGACACCTTAAAAGGGTAGATCAGTTTTGCCCCAATATCCTCTTTTTGTCTGTTGTTACAATACCACAGTCTCGTGACCTGCACACGCGTATACAGAGCGTTACAATACCACAGTCTTGTGACCTGCACACGCGTATCCAGAGTTCATGCAGATGGCAGAGCTTCATAAAGCAGTTGTAAGTGGCTGTCTTGAACTCACATTCACTGCAAGTTGATCCAAACGATCTGCAAAGGAGTCGATGTCCGGACTGGTCAAATTCTGGTTAACCTGCAAGAAGAAAAGAAGTAAACATAAAGCAATGAGAGAATAGGAACAATCAGCCTTTAAGAGCAGGCTTTTACATGAGCCCCCACCACCACAAAGAGGTTTTGATCAACCACCTTCCCTTCAAACATCTCGGCAGGCTTCAATACTCATGGTTATACAACAGCTTTACCATAGTGTACCTCTTTGTGCTTTACAATGCTTCCCTATGCGTTCACTGTGCTTCATTGCAATTTGCTATGCTTTTATTATAGGGCGCTCTTATAGGTGTCTTTAGGCTTGGGATTAGGGGTCTGGTGTAAACCTCTTTCATCTTTCTGTGTCGATGCTCCGGGACCCGGCTTCAGAGTTTCTTTTCTATTTCTCAGATCAGTAAAAGTCACCTGCTGCTCGATAGCAGTGAAGTTGATCCCACGAATTCCAGAGGAGGAGAAGTCCTGCAGCAGGCTGAGCGAGTCGTTGTTCAGCAAGTTGATCTCAGGAAGCTGGATGCTGGTCTTGTTGAAGGCGGCTTGGATGTCTCCTGTGTACTGCCGAGGCAAATCAACAGGTCAGCAGGGAGACTGGGGGAAAGGCAGCTCCTGTGAGTGCAGTGGAGGCTCCACAGTGGCACTTTACTGATATTTCAAAGCAGCTCCTGTGAGTGCAGTGGAGGCTCCACAGTGACACTTACTTTACTAATATTTAGAAGCTCATCCAGATTAACCAAGTCTTCCAGGTGCAGGGTGCTCCATATAGGGTCATTGTTCTTACAATCACTGAAATACAGAAACTACATGGTCACAGGAAACATGAACAGCACTGCCTAGTGAAAATCAGTGCAACTACACCCAGGTTTGAAAGACATTGCAGCTATTCTGAAATTATTGATTCACCATCATTTCATTTCTGAAGGAAGAAAAGAAAACCGAATAGAAAAGAATACAAGTCCCATTGGTATTGCACACACAAGAGCACGTACCTGTAAATCTGAGAGATTTCCAAATGGGTGTTCACCCCGAGCATGTGAGACAGGTTGAACCCCATGATCACACCTGGGGTGTCGATGAACTGCAATTAAACACACATGAGCGCAGGCTGGCAGTCATCCTTCAATATTCATTTCAATGGGGTTGTGCAGCACAAGCGTGACTATGCAATTGTAACTGGGTTATAAATAAAAGCTTCTCTTAATCCCATCAACAATCAGAGGACAGTGTAGGAGCTGTTATACAATGCATGGTTTATTTCACAGCCAGCATCACATACCGTAGATCAGTGGGTACAGTTCCATGCTTACATGGTGACCGTTACCTTTAAAAGCTGCTGGTTGCTCCAGGGCTTGCAGACCAGCGTGTAGACATTCCCTCCCAGCAGGAACATCAGCAGAACCAACAGCATGAGCAGCCAGGAGTAAAGAAAGCTGAAGCCAACCCCCCTGCAACGGACAGCACAGGAGTGAGGATGCAGCTTCAAACACTCCCATCGTCCACACACTCTCCTCTCAAACACTCCCATCGTCCACACACTCTCCTCTCAAACACTCCCATCGTCCACACACTCTCCTCTCAAACACTCCCATCGTCCTCTCCTCTCAAACACTCCAAACGTCCTCCCATCACCACTCAAACACTCCCATCAATCTCTCCTCTCAAACACTCCCATCGTCCACTCAAACACTCCCATCACCACTCACTCAATCTCTACTCAAACACTCCCATCACCACTCACTCAATCTCTACTCACGCCATGAAGAAGACGCCCCCGCAGTCTGCAGTGCACGATCGCTCAGTGGGGTCAGCGCTGGGTCTGAGCCCAGCGGGCCCTAAGAGGAGCCCCAGACTGTTACACACAACCACCAGCAGGACCAGGCAGCTCAGGATGAGCCCTGCAATCCACCTGGGGAAGAGAGACACCCAGCTCCCAGTCAGCTGCACAGGATTGGGTCGTACTTTACATGAAGGGTCACACATCATTACAATGTTATTATACAAAGTTACAATGTACATCTTACTACATGCTCATCATACCTGTACTCATCTGCCTGGGAAACCCCTGGAAGATACCTGTGCAGGTCGCCCATTACAGTGTCCAGCTGCTTAGTCACTTCTGTGAGCTGGTCCAAAGGAATGTTTTGGGCGATTTGCCCAATTTGTTCCTCAATACCCTTGAGTTGTTTCTTCACGTCTGAAGCACACAAGAAAGAAGAAAAATATAAAAAATATATAAAAAATTTAAAAAAAAGAAAGCTTTGGGTCCCAAGATCATTGCTGGATCTCTAGAGTGCATCAGGCACAGGGTGTTTTCAGGTCACCCGTATCAATGACTTGTATTCAAGATCATTGTTAGATCTCTAGAGTGCATCAGGCACAGGGTGTTTTCAGGTCACCCGTATCAATGACTTGTATTCAAGATCATTGTTAGATCTCTAGAGTGCATCAGGCACAGGGTGTTTTCAGGTCACCTGTATCAATGACTTGTATTCAAGATCATTGTTAGATCTCTAGAGTGTATCAGGCACAGGGTGTTCTCAGGTCACCCGTATCAATGACTTGTATTCAAGATCATTGTTAGATCTCTAGAGTGTATCAGGCATGGGGTGTTTTCAGGTCACCCGTATCAATGACTTGTATTCAAGATCATTGTTAGATCTCTAGAGTGTATCAGGCATGGGGTGTTTTCAGGTCACCCGTATCAATGACTTGTATTCAACATCATTGCTGGATCTCTAGAGTGTATCAGGCACAGGGTGTTTTCAGGTCACCCATATTCAAGAGCAGGCTCTGTATTCCTTTATTTGTGAGTTTTGTTTTTAAGGTTTGCGATATCACCCATATCAATGATTTGTACTGTATTGCAATGACAGGAAGCTGGAGCAACAAATCCATACACAAAGCCCTGAGACTCAACCCACCTGCCACCACCCCTCTGGTCTCATTGCTCACTCTTTCTGGAATGCTGTTCAAGGTCTTGTTAGCCTACAGGTGAAGAAATGAGACACAGTTAGACTGTATGCAATAGATACCATGTGGAAGTGTGGCTGCCTGACACATCCTCTTGTGTTCAGTCTGACCTCACATACTGCAATACCCCACTTTCTCCCACTGGGATCAGGTAGAATTAGCCCTGTCCCAATTACAGCACAATGTATTAAAAGGCGGCGTCTCACCTCATTTACTATGGCACTCAGGTTAGCATCCTTCACTTTGCTGATGGCATCCATCGGGGAACTCAAGTCAGGCATCTAACAGAAAGGAAACATGGGTGTTAACATTGCAAAAATATCACAACCTGCATCTCCCTATCGTACCTGAGATTAGTGTAGTTACACCTCTACAAGCGAGCAGACTCATCACCCTCATAGCCCTTGGCTTACCCCACTGAAATCCACATGGACAGTTAGTTTGTCTAAACTGCCCACCGATAGATGACAGCCTGAACAATTCGGATTCTTCAGTGTTTGCTCTATGCGATTCCGAATGGCTGTCAGGTTTGTCACAATCTCTTGCTGTTTTTGTTTCAAGGGCTCTGTTGTGGAGTTCACGCTCATCAGCTCCTCCCCAATGGAGGTAACCTCTAGAAATGGAAGAAAGAAAGAGAGATCTTTAGCAAAAACACCAGGCTGTTACTGAAGGACCACGCGGTAAAAACCTCCAAACCCTGCGCTCGCATTTCCCTTTTCCTCAGGAGTGTCAGCTGGGATGGGTGGCTTGTGCACACATCACTGACTCAATCACTATAGTTGAACACCATGCTTCGGCAGGGCCGATGTGCTGTTCTATTCAGTATTGCTTCCGATACATCCTGTCCACCCTCTACACTGTGGAGCGGTTCTGTATTGCCCTCAAAGAAACACAGGCTGTGTGTGATGGGCTCTCCGCAGCCCTTCCCCAGGATGCTGTGCTGCTGGATGAGAATGTCTTTGTAGAACTCTGAAGGGGCACAGTTACCTTGGCTGACGAGTAGGAGCGAGTCCAGGGCGCTGTACATGGGGCCCCCCAGGGCCTGCAGGATCTCCCCTCCAAGCAAGGGGCCGATATCTGGAGAGACACAGGTCAGGGGTCATCACCATAGAGAAAGAATTCCAGCTTGCTTCACACACGGCTGGATTCATCGAGGTCTTTAGTAAAATGCAATTTCAGACACATAACTCTGAAGGAGTCAGGTACAGAGTCTAAGGTGTGACTGACTAAGTTTCTAACCAGGTTTTGTAACATCACCAGTTTCATTTTACTTTATACAAAATGGTGCAACTTCCATTTTTGTGTATAGACCTTGATAAATCAGGCTCAATGTCTTCACCAATAGGGTTTTGAAGAATTTCCTCTAAAGACTGAAAAAGCACAGGCTGTGTACTTCTACCTGGAGGTCCAACCCAACAGACTAACAAACCTTTGGTTCAGATAACTGTGTTTGGATAATCCTGAGTTTTAAGTAATCACTAGATCAGCCAGCCTCCCGGCTCTCTGCATCACACTAACACTGTCATCACTAGATCAGCCAGCCTCCCGGCTCTCTGCATCACACTAACACTGTCATCACTAGATCAGCCAGCCTCCCGCTCTCTGCATCACACTAACACTGTCATCACTAGATCAGCCAGCCTCCCGGCTCTCTGCATCACACTAACACTGTCATCACTAGATCAGCCAGCCTCCCGGCTCTCTGCATCACACTAACACTGTCATCACTAGATCAGCCAGCCTCCCGGCTCTCTGCATCACACTAACACTGTCATCACTAGATCAGCCAGCCTCGCTCTCTGCATCACACTAACACTGTCATCACTAGATCAGCCAGCCTCCCGGCTCTCTGCATCACACTAACACTGTCATCACTAGATCAGCCAGCCTCCCGCCCTCTGCATCACACTAACACTGTCATCACTAGATCAGCCAGCCTCCCGGCTCTCTGCATCACACTAACACTGTCATCACTAGATCAGCCAGCCTCCCGGCTCCCTGCATCACACTAACACTGTCATCACTAGATCAGCCAGCCTCCCGGCTCTCTGCATCACACTAACACTGTCATCACTAGATCAGCCAGCCTCCCGGCTCTCTGCATCACACTAACACTGTCATCACTAGATCGGCCTGCCTCCTGGCTCTCTGCATCACACTAACACTGTCAATAGCCTCCTGCTAAACTCTACCCTTGTGTGTCCCTTTCCCTCCATCTCAACTTCAGTCTCTTAGTAGCTGCTTACCATTCAAGCTCCTGCTGACTTCATCCAAGGGCTTTGAGCTCTCCTTAACCACGGCATTGATTTGCTGGGAAGTACAATAAAAACACCAAAGTCCGTTACCCTTAAAGAAGCCGCCCTGTTATCAGCACTGTGTCTCCCATCTTTCATGCAGACTGCTGGATAAAGATTCCAAGTCAAATTGTTTCTAGAGGAACCTTGGAGAATCCGCAATACCATGACGGCATTTAAATCATGAGAGTGCTAGCTTGCAGGAAAGCTACATGGATTATACCTAAGAATCGGAGAAGAAACTTTGCTTGGCTTTTTTGGATGATGTCCTCATGACCCAAGAGCCTCTGCTTTCTGAGGGCCCTCAGTCTACACTGCCTAACATCCCACAGAGGTCATGTGGTGGAGGGCACTTCTTACTAAATGTATATCACTTATTGTTTTTCTGCTAATCAATTCCCAGTAGTGTCCAGCACGTACCTGGGGTATCTCACGCCCTGTACACGACGCAGTGAGCCCCTCTCATCAGTGTATCTCACGCCCCCCTGAGCCCCTCTCATCAGTGAGCCCCTCTCATCAGTGTATCTCTCATCCCTGTACGCCTGTACACGACGCAGTGAGCCCCTCTCATCAGTGTATCTCACGCCCTGTACACGACGCAGTGAGCCCCTCTCATCAGTTCACAGCAATGTCCAGCACGTACCTGAGGTATCTCGCTCAGGAAAGTCTTCATGTTGTCCAGGGTGTCGTTGAGGAGCTCAGTGCTGTTGTTGATAGCCTTTGTAAACTTGTCGTTGCTAATGAACATACAGATATTCCCCGCTCTGGTTCAGCACACAAAGAAATAAGAGTAAAAAAACAAACCCAATCAGTACTGTGGCTTGGCAAACAAGTGAATGGTGAGTGCTTGGATATCCTGCGTTTGATAAGGCAGGTATTTACATAATAATCATAATACGAAGAACACATGAAACAATAAAACGCAAAGAGTTGTGCACAGTTAACCACAGTGATTTATATCAAATGAACGGAATGGGGTCAAGCAGACACATTTGTACAAGTCAAGCGGACCCACGTTTCTACAGGTCAAGCGGACCCACGTTTCTACAGGTCAAGCGGACCCACGTTTCTACAGGTCAAGCGGACCCACGTTTCTACAGGTCATGCGGACCCACGTTTCTACAGGTCAAGCAGACCCACGTTTCAGAAAGGGCCTTCAGAAAGTGTTTTGAAGTTCTGTATGTTTTTTCATCACAATACTCACAGTATGACAATGGTGATCAACATCAGGGACCAATACAGCCCTCTCCTCTTGCAGCTTGTCTTCTTGGACTGTTTTTGGTACATCCTCCCACCACAGTTACCACAGCAACGGCAGCAGCAGAAGAAGAAACCAATCAGAGGCATGAGCAGGATGAAGAGGATCCCGATGGCAGCACAGACCAGGAAGCCAGCCTCGTACTTCAGCACCTGGGATGATTGGTTTTGGAGTGCAGTGTTGTTATTTTAGAAATGCTTCAGCACCTGGAATGATTTGTTTTGGGGTGCAGTGTTGTTATTTTAGAAATGCTTCAGCGCCTCGGATGATTTGTTTTGGGGTGCAGTGTTGTTATTTTAGAAATGCTTCAGCGCCTGGATGATTTGTTTTGGGGTGCAGTGTTGTTATTTTAGAAATGCTTCAGCACCTGGAATGATTTGTTTTGGGGTGCAGTGTTGTTATTTTAGAAATGCTTCATTTATTTTTGGGGTGCGCCTGGAATGATTTGTTTTGGGGTGCAGTGTTGTTATTTTAGAAATGCTTCAGCACCTCGGATGATTTGTTTTGGGGTGCAGTGTTGTTATTTTAGAAATGCTTCAGCGCCTGGAATGATTTGTTTTGGGGTGCAGTGTTGTTATTTTAGAAATGCTTCAGCACCTCGGATGATTTGTTTTGGGGTGCAGTGTTGTTATTTTAGAAATGCTTCAGCGCCTGGAATGATTTGTTTTGGGGTGCAGTGTTGTTATTTTAGAAATGCTTCAGCGCCTGGAATGATTTGTTTTGGGGTGCAGTGTTGTTATTTTAGAAATGCTTCAGCACCTGGAATGATTTGTTTTGGGGTGCAGTGTTGTTATTTTAGAAATGCTTCAGCACCTCGGATGATTTGTTTTGGGGTGCAGTGTTGTTATTTTAGAAATGCTTCAGCGCCTGGAATGATTTGTTTTGGGGTGCAGTGTTGTTATTTTAGAAATGCTTCAGCGCCTGGAATGATTTGTTTGGGGTGCAGTGTTGTTATTTTAGAAATGCTTCAGCACCTGGAATGATTTGTTTTGGGGTGCAGTGTTGTTATTTTAGAAATGCTTCAGCGCCTGGGATTCGCTCTTAAACCATTAGTGGTTATTTATTCATGTGTAGATTTCCTATAGTCTCTGGTGTATTTGATAAAATGGTGCAGTGTTGTTATTTTAGAAAGCTGAGAACCATTTGTTTTAAGTCAGTGTTGTTATTTTAGAAGTCACTCTGGAATGATTTGTTTTATGCACTACACAACAGGAAGCGCAAAGCAGCAGCCAATTTACGATTATATGCTGTACTGCAGGAGTACTGTTTACACAGGCCCACCTGCAGTATTATACAAACAAACACTGGAATTGAATTTTGCATTTTCCACTCAGGATCATATTCAAATTCCTGATGCAAATTCCCAGTGCGGTTCAGCTGCGAGTGATGCTCACAAGCGACTGTCCAAAGAGCAGCTCATAGAAGAAGAAAACTGAGCAAGACTAGCAAGACATGCATTCACAAAATAAAACAAACAGACTAAAGGACTGATTGGTTTTGACGAAGCACTGGGAATAAATTTTAGCCACCTTAAACATGCCAGGAATGATTTCCTTTAGTTTACTAGTGTTAATATTTTTTAAAAAAAAAAACTATAAACAAGCAATGATTTGTTTGGGTCCTTTTTGTGCATTTTTTAGAAATGCTGCACCCACATTTGTTTTGAAAGGCATTGATTTGTTCATTTTTTAAACAACCTAGCTTATTTCATGCAAAGACTGGGTGCAGTGTTGTTATTTTAGAAAATACAAAGCGTGTTGTTAAGAAATTTGTTCTGGGGGCTTGTTGTTATTCCTGTGAAATGCTTCAGAACACCAGGGGATTTGTTTTGGGGTGCTGTGTTGTTATTTCAGAACACTCAGGGGCTTGTATTCCTGTGCGGATGATTTGTTTTGGGGGGGGTGTGTTGTTATTTCAGAATGCTCAGGGCTCGGTGATTTTTCCTGTGCAGTGTTGTTATTTCAGAACACTCAGGGGCTTGTATTCCTGTGCTGTGCTCAGAATAGTCAGGGGCTGCTGTGTGGAGAGTAAATGACCTTGCTTGTTTATCATGATGCAGCATCAACATTTAAAACAAACAGTCGGATGATTTGTTTTACGTGAGACTGTGCATTTTAAAAATGGTACAGTATGCAAAGATTTGTTTTGGGGTAAGTTGTTATTTTGAAATGACCAACTCTGAGGTAAGCTGTAGATTTGCATTAGGTCTGATAATAATTGGCGTGTGCTTAATATCATGCACTGAACCACCCAGCAGAAACTCTTGTGTGCAAATAGCTTTTCCTTATGAAGGACATTTTTTTCTGCTATACAAAAAATGTATCGTGTAAGGCTTTAGTACTACAGTTAAAAGAAAAATAATGTTATTCATTTAATATATCTTTCTTTTTTTTGACAAGCCGTTCAGTTTCATGCAGGTAGTTTACACATTTACAAATAAAAAGGGCAGCCTTACTGGGGAAATAAAATCTGTATTTTAGAAAGATTCAGCACCTCGGATGATTTGTTTTGGGGTGCAATAGTTATTTTAGATACTTCATATATATGTATATATATATAGTATTTATAGTTCTAGTGTAGAAACATTCATTTTGTATTCATCTGAATAGATTCCATGTGTTTTATTTTTGTGCAGTGTTGTTATTTTAAAAATGTCATATCACATTGTATTTGTTTTGAAATATTAAAATTTTAGAAATGCTTCACATCCCCGGATGATTTGTTTCTATGATGCAATCACTGACAGTGGTTCACCCACCTCGGATAATCCAATTTTGGGGGGGTTTTGTTTTCCTCTTCCTTTACTTGGCTTTGAGCTTGCCTGAATAATTCTTACTGCCTAGCACATGACAGAATGATTTGTTTTCAACTCTGATTTTAGAAAGCAGAGTAGGAGGGATTTGTTTTGGGTTGAGTGTTGCCATTTTAGAAGCCTTGCTCATTATTTGTTTTCGTTAGCAATTTAATGTCCTTACCATTCTGGGTGATTTGTTTTCCTGGATGATTGTTATTTTTAGACATCTTTTATTGCTTCTGTAAGGAGTTCTGAAAAACAAAAACCCAGAACATAAGAAAAGAACACACACCTCACTCAAGGGATCTGTTTTTGCAGTTTGTTATTTTAGAAATGTCAAACACGGATGATTTGAGACCAGTGTTGTTATTTTGGAAAGCAGCGAGTCACACTGATTTGAGACCCATGATATTTCCCTGTTCTGTGGTGCCATTCATCAAATTGTTTCTAGAATTTCAATGACGGTCTTATCATCAAATGCCAACAGTGCAGAGTTGTGTTTGATTCATTTCTGTTGTGTTGATCTCCTCCCTGGAATGATTTGTTTTGATGATCTTGTTATTTAAGACACATACTTCCTCCACTGGAGAGATTTGTTTTGGGGTTAAATGTTGTTATTTTGAAAGGAACACAAAGCCACTTTGTGAGACTATATTTCAGGCCACTGTATGGCACACCAGGGGAGATTTGGGGTTTGATAGAGCAAAGTTGCCTCAAAAACAAAGTCTCCTGGAACCAGGTTTCAAGCCACTGTTCCTTTGTGTTCCCCCAGTTTTATACCTACAACAGTCACTTGCATTGATTCCATTATATCCAGTTCCATTAACAGTCATTGTACCTGGTACACAATGAGGCAGCGCTTCACTGCAGCTGTGGCTTGCATTGGCTCCAGTGGATGTATTGAACACCATCCTGCTGAAATTGGTGAATTCCAGACTTATCCAGCCAGGAACTGCTCAAGTCCCAGAAATGATGAGCTAATATTAGTAGCCGATGCTAGAATCAGTTGTATAATTGTGCCATCTAGGGTTCTTCTGCCCTCTCTAACAGGGTGTGTCTTTCTTAGAGTGGGGGGGGGGCAGCCAGTTCACACAGCGGCCCCCTTCCTCCTGGTTATCTTTCTCATTGATTGAACAGCATTGTAAACATCAGACATCAGGATTATTCAAATTCCTGATCAAATTCCCAATGCGGTTCAGGCAACATCAGAGTCATTAGATTCTGTGCTAAAACACAAGTGTGACAGCTAGCACAGAACGCTGTGTTACACAAGGCTCAGATTACAGTGCCTGCTCCAGAAGCAGAGCAGAGACTGGGGTTAGAAATGGGTCACAGTGGAAAGAGTGCAACAGCTTGCCATCTAGAGAAGTAGCTAAAAAAAAAACCTAAACAACCAACAGACAAGTCAGAACTGCATGCATTTTTGAAGACCAAAACAACTACCAGTCAAAGCTGTCTCAGTTCATTCTTAAACAACCCCTTTTCATGCCCTCGCTGAGTACATAACCGTCATGCTCTGCCCTCTAACTAGCTCTGCCACAGCACAGGGGCACAGGGTGAAGGGTATAGCATACAAAGACAGGCCACATGCACCTAAATCTCCACAAACACAACTGAAGCTGAGGGAGGGAAAACAAGCCACTTTCTCAGGAACAGTTATGTTATGCAGCAAGACACATTCTGGCCTTCTTTCCATGTAACACATTTACTGATGCAGCATCAACATTTAAAACAAACAGTAATTTACTAACAATGGATAATACAGGAAAAATGCCTTTGTCAAAGATCAAAATTGGACTGGTTTTTCATGACATCTCTGTCACCACTATTTACTTTGCTTATCTATCACACACAGATTTACCCGTTAGTAACATTATACAGCAAGATTAGCTGAAATCAAACCAGAAACGTCCCATTTTGTGAATAGTGATACAAAAAAATGAACAGGCTGTGCTTTAGTACTACAGTTAAAAGAAAAATAGTGGATTTTTAATTTGAACTTTTGTATTACATTTCATGCACCACACTTTCACACAGTCTCCACCTCTAAACATGACCTGATATTGTTCAGAAAACACCGTAGTGAAAGAAGCAATAAGATCTCTTGATGCTAATAAACAAAAGATGCTTCAGGCTTAGGGAAGTACATCAAAGAGGGAACTGTTCCCCTGCAGAGTGATCTAAATGCATACCCTCCAACAACTATTGGGACATTTAACTAGTAAGCAGAAAAACGAAAGGCTCTTCCTCAAGTCTCTCTTGTTTGGTGAGTTTTGTTTGTTCCTGCAGTGGACTGGATTATGCTAATCCAATATTAGGGGTTTTGTTTTCCTTCCACTTGGAATTTGTTCCTCATTTTGTAATCCTGCTTCCTGTCAGATTATGATATTGAAGAGTTTACTGCATGCTGTTTATGTTTAGCGTACAGGTTGTTGTGGTGATTATTGTATGCATGTTACTATACTTATGTCTCTAAGGACTTAATTGCCTTCTAAAATATTGTGCAAATAAATTAACAAAGTAATCAAACTGGTCATCGTAAAAAAGAGTAACAAGCAGCTTGCAAGGTGAATTGAAGTTTAAAAAAAATGTGCCTCTGTTTGTTACTAGTTATATAAAAAAGAAAAGTTATTTTTCTTTCAGATAAAACCAATTGAAACCAATGGAATATAAATGGATGTGTTCTCCTTGTTTAGATTCACTTTGTTGTGTTTTCTCCTGCTCGATGAGTTGATGATCTTGGGATTTTAACAAAAGTTTAAAGTGCCCCTCTGCCACAAAGCCAAGGAGGTCCAGGCCACTGGTCCATTTGGGCAGTTTAAGAGCAATGAACCTCAAAAAAAGTCCCCTGCACCAGGTTTCTGCCTCTGTTCCTTTGGACCCCAGTTTTAATCATGAACAACAAACCTGCATTGATTGCATATCCAGTTCCATTGCCTCAAAGGAGGTGGCACCCAATGAGGCATCGCTTCACTGCAGCACAAACTTGCATTGGCTCCCTTGAACACCATCCTCTGAAATTGGTGAACCCAGATTACTTATCCAGCCACAAACCTGCTCCCCTCCCAGAAATGATGCCTAATATTAGTAGCCGTGCTAGAATCAGTTGTATAATTGTGCCATCTAGGGTTCTTCTGCCCTGCTAACAGGGTGTGTCTTTCTGCCTCAAATCTTTCTCAGAGGTGCAAAGCGCCCCCTTCCCCAGATTAATCATGATTGATTGAAACCTGCATTTCCCTGCAACACGCAATCTACCCAGGCAACATCAAGTCATTAGATTCTTTTTAATAAAACACAAGTGTGACAGCTAGCACAGAACGAAAATGTTACACAAGGCTCAGATTATTTATTGCTCCAGAAGCAGAGCAGAGACTGGGGTTAGAAATGGGTCACAGTGGATCACAAACCTGCCATCAGAATAACCTGAATTACCAGATAGATCAGAACTGCATGCTGAACATCCAAATACAACTGAATCAAAGCTGTCCCCTCCCATCACAAATAAAGAGGAGATCATGAACACACAGGGTCATACAAAGATAAACTGAACCACCCTCCACAAACACAAATAAAAACAAGATCATCAGGAACACATTATATAAACAAGAATCACCCACCCATCACAAATAAAGAGTAATTTCTATGAACCACATCCTATAAACTGGGCCAGTTCATGACATCTCTGTCACCACAAATAAAGCTTATCTATCAACCAGATTTACTGTTATAACATTATAAGCAACTGAAATCAAACCAGAAACGTCCCATGCCACAAATGAAAAGGCTGGAGAGGGGAAGGGAATAGTGGACATCTTTGAACAAAACTGACTTCACACAGTCTCCACCTCTAAACATGACCTGATATTGTTCAGAAAACACCGTAGTGAAAGAAGCAATAAGATCTCTTGATGCTAATAAACAAAAGATGCTTCAGGCTTCCCATCAAAGAGGGAATGCAAAGTGATCTAAATGCATACCCTCCAACAACATCATTTAACTAGTAAGCAAAAACTAAAATCACTTGTTTGGTGAGTTTTGTTTGTTCCCAGAGGACAAATAAAGCAAGCTTCATTAAAGTGGAATTTATTAATTTTGTAATCCTGCTTCCTGTCCCATTACAAATAAAGTTTACTGCATGCTGTTTATGTTTAGCGTACAGGTTGTTGTGGTAAATTGAATCACCTATACCCATGTCTCAAACTTAATTGAGATAAAATATTGAACCAAATAAATTAAACTGTAATCAAACACTCCCATCGTAAAAAAAATAAAAAGGAGAAGGTGAACCACATCCTTAAAAAAAATCACCCTCCATCACAAATAAAAAGGAAAAGTTATTTTTTTCTTTCAGATAAACTGAATGAAACCAATGGAAAATAAATGGATGGAGATCATTGTTTAGATTCACTTTATCAAACTGAATCACCCACATCCTGGGGACTTTTTCACAAATAAAGTGCCCCTCTGAACCCATCCTATAAACTGAATCCACCTGGTCCATCACAAATAAAATCATGAACCACGAACCTGCACCCTCCCATCACAAATAAAAGGAGATGGACCCCACATTAATAAACTGAATCACCCCTGCACCCATGCAACAAATAAAAGGAGGAGATTAATAAAAATGAACCATGAACCCCCAACATGCCTCAAAGGAGGTGCACCCCAGAAACATGAACCACAAATCACCTGCAACTCCCATCACAAATAAAGAGATCATGAACCACATCCTATAAACTGAATCACCTGCACCCATCACAAATAAAGAGATCATGAACCACATCCTATAAACTGAAACCCACTCCCATCACAAATAAAGAGAATCATGAACCACAATACCCCTGCAACACTCTGCTCCCATCACAAATAAAGATTAATCATGAACCACATCCTATAAACTGAATCACTGCCTCCCATCACAAATAAAGAGGAGATCATGAACCACATCCTATAAACTGCAATCACTGCCTCCCATCACAAATAAAGATTAATCATGAACCACATCCTATAACCCCTGCATCACCCTGCCTCAACAAATAAAAGGAGATCATGAACCACATCCACAAAACTGACCCACCCAACACTCCCATCAGGAAATGCAAAGAGATCATGAACCACAATCCTATACCCCTGAATCACCCACTCCCTCACAAATAGGTGGACCCCAGATTAATCACAACCTATAAACTGCAAATCTGCCCAAAGGAGGTGCACCCCAGATTAATCATGAACCACAAACCTGCACCCTGCAAAGGAGCCTCAGGAACCCCACATTAATCATAACCACAAATCACCCCCCACTCCCATCACAAATAAAGAGATCATGAACCACATCCTATAATTAACTGAATCACCCCCCTCATCACAAATAAAGAGATCATGAACCACATCCTTAAACTGAACCACAAACCTCCCATCACAAACTCTGGAGATCATGAACCACATCCTATAAACTGAACCACAAACCTGCACCCATCAACAAATAAAGAGATCATGAACCACAGATTAATCATGAACCACAAACCTGAGACCCCTGCAACCACATCCTATAAAAAGGAATCACCCAGATTAATCACAACCACAAAAACCCCTGCAACATCCTATAAACTTTGAAACACTTTTTTTTTTTTTCATCAACTGGAAAAGGAGATCATGAACCACATCCTATAAACTGAATCACCCACTCCCATCACAAATAAAGAGATCATGAACCACATCCTATAAACTGAATCACCCACTCCCATCACAAATAAAGAGATCATGAACCACATCCTATAAACTGAATCACCCACTCCCATCACAAATAAAGAGAAGATCATGAACCACATCCTATAAACTGAATCACCCACTCCCATCACAAATAAAGGAGATCATGAACCACATCCTATAAACTGAATCACCCACTCCCATCACAAATAAAGAGATCATGAACCACATCCTATAAACTGAATCACCCACTCCCATCACAAATAAAGGAGATCATGAACCACATCCTATAAACTGAATCACCCACTCCCATCACAAATAAAGAGATCATGAACCACATCCTATAAACTGAATCACCCACTCCCATCACAAATAAAGAGGAGATCATGAACCACATCCTATAAACTGAATCACCCACTCCCATCACAAATAAAGAGAAGATCATGAACCACATCCTATAAACTGAATCACCCACTCCCATCACAAATAAAAGAGATCATGAACCACATCCTATAAACTGAATCACCCACTCCCATCACAAATAAAAGAGATCATGAACCACATCCTATAAACTGAATCACCCACTCCCATCACAAATAAAAAGAGATCATGAACCACATCCTATAAACTGAATCACCCACTCCCATCACAAATAAAGAGATCATGAACCACATCCTATAAACTGAATCACCCACTCCCATCACAAATAAAGAGATCATGAACCACATCCTATAAACTGAATCACCCACTCCCATCACAAATAAAGAGAAGATCATGAACCACATCCTATAAACTGAATCACCCACTCCCATCACAAATAAAGAGATCATGAACCACATCCTATAAACTGAATCACCCACTCCCATCACAAATAAAAGAGATCATGAACCACATCCTATAAACTGAATCACCCACTCCCATCACAAATAAAGAGATCATGAACCACATCCTATAAACTGAATCACCCACTCCCATCACAAATAAAGAGATCATGAACCACATCCTATAAACTGAATCACCCACTCCCATCACAAATAAAAGGAGATCATGAACCACATCCTATAAACTGAATCACCCACTCCCATCACAAATAAAAGAGATCATGAACCACATCCTATAAACTGAATCACCCACTCCCATCACAAATAAAGAGGAGATCATGAACCACATCCTATAAACTGAATCACCCACTCCCATCACAAATAAAGAGATCATGAACCACATCCTATAAACTGAATCACCCACTCCCATCACAAATAAAGAGATCATGAACCACATCCTATAAACTGAATCACCCACTCCCATCACAAATAAAGAGGAGATCATGAACCACATCCTATAAACTGAATCACCCACTCCCATCACAAATAAAGAGGAGATCATGAACCACATCCTATAAACTGAATCACCCACTCCCATCACAAATAAAAGGAGATCATGAACCACATCCTATAAACTGAATCACCCACTCCCATCACAAATAAAAGGAGATCATGAACCACATCCTATAAACTGAATCACCCACTCCCATCACAAATAAAGAGGAGATCATGAACCACATCCTATAAACTGAATCACCCACTCCCATCACAAATAAAGAGATCATGAACCACATCCTATAAACTGAATCACCCACTCCCATCACAAATAAAGAGATCATGAACCACATCCTATAAACTGAATCACCCACTCCCATCACAAATAAAAAGAGATCATGAACCACATCCTATAAACTGAATCACCCACTCCCATCACAAATAAAGAGATCATGAACCACATCCTATAAACTGAATCACCCACTCCCATCACAAATAAAGAGATCATGAACCACATCCTATAAACTGAATCACCCACTCCCATCACAAATAAAGAGATCATGAACCACATCCTATAAACTGAATCACCCACTCCCATCACAAATAAAAGAGATCATGAACCACATCCTATAAACTGAATCACCCACTCCCATCACAAATAAAGAGATCATGAACCACATCCTATAAACTGAATCACCCACTCCCATCACAAATAAAAAGAGATCATGAACCACATCCTATAAACTGAATCACCCACTCCCATCACAAATAAAAGAGATCATGAACCACATCCTATAAACTGAATCACCCTCCCATCACAAATAAAGAGATCATGAACCACATCCTATAAACTGAATCACCCACTCCCATCACAAATAAAGAGATCATGAACCACATCCTATAAACTGAATCACCCACTCCCATCACAAATAAAGAGGAGATCATGAACCACATCCTATAAACTGAATCACCCCTCCCATCACAAATAAAAGAAGATCATGAACCACATCCTATAAACTGAATCACCCACTCCCATCACAAATAAAGAGGAGATCATGAACCACATCCTATAAACTGAATCACCCACTCCCATCACAAATAAAGAGATCATGAACCACATCCTATAAACTGAATCACCCACTCCCATCACAAATAAAAGGAGATCATGAACCACATCCTATAAACTGAATCACCCACTCCCATCACAAATAAAGAGATCATGAACCACATCCTATAAACTGAATCACCCACTCCCATCACAAATAAAGAGGAGATCATGAACCACATCCTATAAACTGAATCACCCACTCCCATCACAAAAAAAGAGATCATGAACCACATCCTATAAACTGAATCACCCACTCCCATCACAAATAAAGAGATCATGAACCACATCCTATAAACTGAATCACCCACTCCCATCACAAATAAAGAAGATCATGAACCACATCCTATAAACTGAATCACCCACTCCCATCACAAATAAAGAGGAGATCATGAACCACATCCTATAAACTGAATCACCCACTCCCATCACAAATAAAGAGATCATGAACCACATCCTATAAACTGAATCACCCACTCCCATCACAAATAGAGGAGATCATGAACCACATCCAAGGATGACATTCTAATTAAACTGGCACTGTCCTTACAGCAACAAATATCAAAATGCAGTTTTTGTTAGTAGGAAATTTGAAGTCACAATAACAGCACTGTAATTAAAAGGGAATCCTCCTGGCGGTCACTAGAACGTAACAACATAAGATAAGTTTGGGAATGAGAAAAGGCCAGTCTCCTCCTGGGGGAACTCATTTAAAAGCACAGACTCTAGTCTTGCTTCAGATCCTACTACTTCCCCTGGTAGGCTGCACTGTGACTCTTGATTGCTTGTATCAATATGGCAGTATTAAATGAGGGGCACTCACCTGTGGGGAAGGGGTTGGGCTGGACCATGCCCAGGAAGGAGTGGACCATGTCTGATAACACTGTGATCCCAGTGTCCCGGCTTGGGTCCGGTTTATAATGGGACTGATTGAGGTTGTTCAGTTCCAGGGATCCACTGGAGCAGGCACCTGAAGCAGCCCACACTCCACAGCAGCCCAGCAACACAAAGAGCAGGGTGGTCTTCATAGCCATGCCTGCAGAGGGAGAGCGAATGTAACAAAGGGTCCATACTGTATCTATGGGAGGACCCTGTTGTGAGATTGTGAGGTTCATGCCTGCTGGGTTCCCTGTGTGTTCCAGTGTATTCATGTGGGTGACTGGGTTCCCTGAGTTATCTGTGTGTTCCAGTGTATTCATGTGGGTGACTGGGATCCCTGAGTTCTCTGTGTGTTCCAGTGTATTCGTGTGGGTGACTGGGTTCCCTGTGTGTTCCAGTGTATTCGTGTGGGTGACTGGGTTCCCTGTGTGTTGTGGTGGGTGGGTTCCCTGTGTGTTCCAGTGTATTCGTGTGGGTGACTGGGTTCCCTGTGTGTTCCAGTGTATTCGTGTGGGATTCGTGTGGGTGACTGGGTTCCCTGTGTGTTCCAGTGTATTCGTGTGGGTGACTGGGTCCCTGTGTTCCAGTGTTCCAGTGTGACTGGGTTCCCTGTGTGTTCCAGTGTATAAGGTGTGGGTGACTGGGTTCCCCCAGTGTGTTCCAGTGTATCCCTGTGTGTTGTGGGTGGGTTCCCTGGGTTCCCCTGTGTGTTCCAGTGTATTCGTGTGGGTGACTGGGTTCCCTGTGTGTTCCAGTGTATTCGTGTGGGTGACTGGGTTCCCTGTGTGTTCCAGTGTATTCGTGTGGGTGACTGGGTTCCCTGTGTGTTCCAGTGTATTCGTGTGGGTGACTGGGTTCCCTGTGTGTTCCAGTGTATTCGTGTGGGTGACTGGGTTCCCTGTGTGTTCCAGTGTATTCATGTGGAGAGGCCATTGAGGAGAGCAGGCAGAAATGCTATAGCACTCGAAGTCAAACAGTGTAAGCTTGAGAGGAGAGAAGGTTCTTCCCCCTGTGCTCTGCAGCCAGCACTAACACCACTCCTTCACAAGCTATGAAATAAATATTTAACTTTCAAGTGGCCTTCGGCAAACCAAGCTGTAAATAATTACATTTGCTCCAACAGGAAGAACATGTTCTGGGAATGCTACTGTTTTAAAAGCTCTTGGATACCGAACACAACACTGGATGAGCTGCGATTGGCTTGCACCTGTCTTGACTTGCTTGCAGAAAGCTGCTGCGTCACAGCTTGGTAAAGAACGTTCGGTTCTGGGAGTTCAGGGCTGTGTTAGTCCAGATGTAACTGGACACTTCAGACAATGCTGTATGGATATGTTTGCCCCCAATGATATTGCAAAGGAAAGTATGAAGATCTTTATACACGTATACTGGCTGACACTGACTAAACATTGAGAATATGTTGTTTTTATAAGCACAGTTACATATGCTGTAACATGAACAGAAATGCTATTCTGATGTACACGCGTGTTTACAAAGATCATATCGAGACATGGTATAGTACAGTCTATCATTAGGGCTAATTGATTTCCGGTGTTTTACCTCTCCATTAAGAATTCAACTGATCCATTCGTGTTTCTCAATCACACTGAGAAACGTGTGAACAGTAACACTGATTTCATTTACGTTTTTTTTTTCTTTCTATATAACTACATTGGCTTTTAAATCGGCCAAGCCTTAATTTTTGGTTTCCAAGCAGAACATACAAACGATGTCTGTGTGGTCCAGTGGTTAAAGAAAAGGGCTTGTAACCAAAATGTCCCGGGTTCAAATCTCGGCTCAGCCACTGACTCATTGTATGATCCTGAGCAAGTCACTTAACCTCCTTGTGCTCCGTCTTTCGGGTGAGACGTAAGTGTAAGTGACTCTGCAGCTGATGCATAGAGCACACACCCTAGTCTCTGTAAGCCGCCTTGGATAAAGGCGTCTGCTAAAAATAAATAATAATATCGCAACATGTTAATAAGCGGCTGATCTTTTTTATTCTGGACACACTTTATTACGATCGTTCTGCGTGAACGTATTTACATTAATACAGAGGACTCGCTTCTGCTTTGAAATGAAAAAGTAAGACTTACAATTTAAAAGCCCCTTTAGTTAAATGAAATCAATGTTATTTTCCATTGACACGTTCCTCGGTTGTGATTGGCAGACACGAATGGTTTAACAGGTTTCATTTGAATTCTTAAAGGCGAGTAGGAAAGTCCAGGAAAACATGGAAAATCAGAAGCCACATTGGTAGCTGGTACATATTGCCATGTTTGAAAGACATCACGACTCAACAGACCCCGTTACCAGTCAGTTCTGGGTATGGCTCTGTACACTTTAGGCATAGCTTTTATGTTCCGCAACACATGACATTGAAACAGTTGAACTCGTTACCGCAGAGCTGCTTTAGCTATGAAAGCGTTCATATTTTTCAGTTCACACGGTACAATATGGTTCGAGTCTGTTCTCTGCCCATTGTTAATTTCTCCAACGCGCAGCACCTGTTTAGAAAACTCGAGTGCCTTCCGCAGACCCGACAGGTTCTCCACTGGCACACAATAACGCTGTCTGCAAAGCTTGGCCCAACTTAATAGCCTAGTGAGCAAATCTTCAAATCTTGTAAATCTTCAATCATTTCTGAAAACAAGTACCAGAAAAGTTCACTTGTTTTCAGTAATAAAACGTGGTAGACAAAATACAACAGTTAAAACCTTAATTGGAAAGTATAACATTGTAATGTGAGGCTGAAACTTAATGAACACCACTGACCTGTTCTGTTCTCGTTGGCATTCCGGAACGTGTAACTACTCCATTCACTTGGACACCTGGCTTTGCTTTACAATGGGGACAAACACACGCCCGTTTAGGTAAGTTAGCCTGTCAGTCCAGGAGCAGGACCTAGTCACGCCTACTAGCAGTTAACTCCCACAGTACCTAGACTATTAAAACTCTACCATCAGCAAACCTGTAACAGTTATCTGGGTTTCTGCGTACATTTTACACAATCTGCGATATAATAATGACGGAGGAGGTGTCTCCAAACGGTATTCTACATTGTTTAATTGAACCAGCAAGCCTTCAACCATCCACCAATCCAGTAAATTAGTTAATCGTTTAATTGTACCTTTAACTTATTAAACCTGGGGTGGAATGTGCATTTGGGAAGAGGAAAACCGGGATTTAACATCATCCAGCAAATCTAACTCATCTTACCAGTGCTGTGTGTAGTACTTACGTTGTAACACAAACCCCAGTGCTGTGTGAAGCAGTTACCTTGTAACACAAACCCCAGTGCTGTGTGAAGCAGTTACCTTGTAACACAAACCCCAGTGCTGTGTGAAGCAGTTACCTTGTAACACAAACCCCAGTGCTGTGTGAAGCAGTTATTTTGTAACACACACCCCAGTGCCCATTGTAACACACACCCCAGTGCTGTGTTATTTTGTAACACAAACCCCAGACGGGTTGCTTGTAACACAAACCCCAGTGCTGTGAAGTAGTTACCTTGTAACACACACCCCAGTGCTGTGTGAAGTGTTACCTTGTAACACAAACCCCAGTGCTGTGTGAAGCAGTTACCTTGTAACACAAACCCCAGTGCTGTGTGAAGCAGTTACCTTGTAACACAAACCCCAGTGTTGTGTGAAGCACGTAACACAAACCCCAGTGCTGTGTGAAGCACCTTGTTGTAACACAAACCCCAGTGCTGTGTGAAGCAGTTACCTTGTAACACAAACCCCAACTTGTAACACAAACCCCAGTGCTGTGTGAAGCAGTTACCTTGTAACACAAACCCCAGTGCTGTGTGAAGCAGTTACCTTGTAACACAAACCCCAGTGCTGTGTGAAGCAGTTAGTAACACACACCCCAGTGCTGTGTGAAGTAATTTTGTAACAAACCCCAGTGCTGTGTGAAGCAGTTACCTTGTAACACAAACCCCAGTGCTGTGTGAAGCAGTTACCTTGTAACACAAACCCCAGTGCTGTGTGAAGCAGTTACCTTGTAACACACACCCCAGTGCTGTGTGAAGCAGTTACCTTGTAACACAAACCCCAGTGCTGTGTGTAGCAGTTACCTTGTAACACAGACCCCAGTGCTGTGTGTAGCAGTTACTTTTCTATTCTATTTCCTTATTGACTCATCATGTTTAAACACCTAGAATAAATTATTATGCACAGCCCAATAAAACAAATGTGAACCTGTACTCAGCATGTACTACCTGCAAACATTGCACAATGCTTACAAGGAAACGTTCTTGGTGCTATTTCTGAAAACAAAACAACATGAAGAAAGCGATTCATTGTCTGCTTGCACTGTGCCTGGGAATAGGGTTGGAGCGCTGATACCCCCTTGTGGAAAGAGATGGTAGTTCATGGACTGATAAGCTCACAAGTGTAGCTGCTCAAATGAACCTGCGTTGTTTTTGGCTGGTGCTAGTTCTGTTTTTTAGATGAGATCCAGATTAGAACGAATTGTGGAATACCGAGGCAAAACAGTCTAGTCTTCGAAAATCATTTAAAATAACTAGATTTAAGAAAAGATAGGTTTGGGCCTGTGATTTCGGAGGCTAGATTGCATCCTTCAAAATTAAAAGTATTGCAAGCACACACATAACAGACGAGAGGTTATCGCTGCTTCAATAAAGGATCTGGGTCTATGAGGTGGGAAATGGAGCCCCTGATTTTATGTTGACAAGACCTTTACATTTTAACAACATTGGTAAGTAACACATAAAACTACATTTTATTGGGCATGGTATGCCTGCTGTATATACCTGTATGTGAGCCCTGCAGGTATCCACACATTACCAACAGGATAAGAGATGAAGACATCCAGGTGTTAATCCCTTCTGATGTTGTGAGCCACTCTGCCACCTCATTCACAAGACAAAGCAATGACTCACACAAGTAAACAGTACAGCAATAATGCAAATAAAAACTCACCATTTTATTAAAGTGAAAATTCATCTTTATTAGTACCATACATTAATTATTAAATGGCACAAACTATGCAAAAAATATTACACTGCCCCACAGACTAGGGGCTCTACAGGAAGATTGGAGGGTACAAATCACCATTCGGTTTGCATTTAAAAATCGTACCTCAAAACCTGGGAGAAGAAAGCAAGCTCTTTAAAAATCCGACCAATTAGCCTAGCTTTGGGTTCTGGACTGGGACTCTCTAGGTGGGAGCTGGACACAGACAAGAAGCAAGTCCAGTTACAAAATCTCAGGGGTGGAGGTGCACAGCATTCAGGGGAGGTTCCAAAGGGTCCTTTAATGCCTTAGGAAGTGGGTAGACACACTCACACACACGTTATAAGAGGTACTGCTTGATTGCAACGTCAAAAAACATTTATGAATACAGATAAACGTCTTGTGTGCTCAACTGTGGGGGGCTTGTGGCACAAAACGGGTGAGGTCTGCCCAGCAAGGTGAACCAAAGGACAGAATGCAAGACTGGCAGTATATAGTGGCAAGAGGGTCTATTAAACATGTTGACAAAACAACAGGCTTCAATGCTGCTGTTAACATTATATGGGGCACATACCAATGGCAAATTTGGGAAGTGTGAAAGTGGGCTAATATTATCTAGATGAAATGTGAACAAATGCACATAAAAAAACCCCAAAGAAAACACATTGGGAGGGGTGGGGTTCCAAATGGTGTGTACCCAGAAATCGATCGGTCTCAAATCATGTCCAAAAAGTTTTTTTTTATTATTATTTTTTTTACATTAGACAGGGCAGGCTTCTGGGTGCTCTAAATAAGGAATACATTTAATTACAGGTATAAAGAACTTTGCTACTACCTTAAATATACAAGCACAAATACACAGAGAAATTATATATATATATATATATATATATATATATATATATATATATATATATAATCACCAAAAAAAAGTACTTCACACAAGCTTACTTTTTTCCTTTAAAAAACCAAACAAAACAAAAGAATAGATTTTAGGGAAGGGATTTAAACGATCCTGCTAGTAGCCTCGATCCTTGGTCTGTAGCTTTCAGCATCAGTAAAAACATGACTAGGGAAATACAGCCCACTAGAAACGGTAGTCATTCATTATCTAACCTGTTCATATTCACGAGGTACCGGGTTTCAGTGGCATCAAGTGGTTTTTTATTATTAAATTAATTTATATTCAAAATGAAGTGTCTGGTAAGAAACATTCTCTTTATTAAGGTATTTCATCCTCTTTCCAACCATGACATTGGTCAGAGCACCCAGCTGCAGTGCTAGTGGGCAGAGCAGTGCAAAACAGTGGCTTTAAATGTCTCTGGATTGAACTGCTGGACTCTAGTGTGGAAGATACATGCAGCTGTGAACCCCAGACCAAACTGCCTCCCAGCACAGCCCAGCCTCTACCAGCAGCTGTGAACCCCCAGACCAAACTGCCTCCCAGCACAGCCTCTACCAGCAGCTGTGAACCCCCAGACCAAACTGCCTCCCAGCACAGCCCAGCCTCTACCAGCAGCTGCTAGAGAGAATTACTAGCGGTCTTTGCGAGAGATCAATGTTGTTCTTTTTCACAGCAGGGGTTCCTGTGTATTACCTGCTGGAATACAGGGAGGGGGGGTTCATTTGTATTCCCATAGTCCACACCAATCCCTTCCCTCACACAGCCTTCAGGAGGTGCGGACGGCAGGTGAATGCCTCCTACAATAGATGCTGGGCAGGGCAGGGCTGGGCACAGGCTTGTAAAACACACACAATATTAATGCTTTCAGACCCCTTACTTCCAACCCTACAAAGCTTAGTCTAATCACAAGTTTGTCGTTCAATTTTTGGAACATTACATTTTTTGTTGTTCTGTAAAAATCTTCAGACTCTAGACAATTATAAAAATCTGATTAACAAAAAAACAAAAGACATTACTGAGTTTAAACATAGCTGGAAATAATAAAGCAGACAGTCCCTTCAAAAATAAAATAATTATATATATATATATATATATATATATATATATATATATATATATATATTTAGTTGGAAACTACTTGTATAATCAGGGTATGTGAGCAAATCTGGAGTTGTGTTCACAAGTAAAACATATCTGGCTGTGCACAACCAAATCCCAAGTACCTCAATGCTTTACTGTTTGTTTGTATTTAAGTTTTAAACGGTGGTTCTCAACTCCGGTCCTCGAGCTCCAGGACAGTACGGGTTTTTGTTCCAACCAGGTCCTAAAAAAAAAATAATTTAATTTTAAAAATTTGTATCGTACGTTGAAGTGCACAGACAAAAATTTCCAGACTGAAGTCTTGGAGACAGCCGTGGATTGCTGTCTAATGCACACCAGATAGCAAAGTGTACTTTAAAACTGATATTTAGGTTCTGGTTGGAACAAAGCTGACCCTGATCCGATTCCATTGCACTGTTTGAGTAGCACTTCAGCCAGCAGCATCTCTGTTGCACCTCACTGTGTGCAGCACAGCAGTGCCCAGTATGAAACTGGATATTTTCCATGTGATCTTATCCAAATCTGTGTGATCCATTAAACTGCGGACCAGTACAGAGCTGAAGGACGGTGGAATGGCACGGGTTTAGAATGTGTTTTGGACCTACCCGTCCCCCTCTTTCCGCGATGTGGGGTTCTGTTCTTGCCTCCTGGCTGGAGGGGGCTTTGTTGTTCCAGGGGCTGTTGAGGGGCTGTTGGCTCCCCAAAAGCTGGGGAGTTTAAAACTGTCCTCAGTACAGAGCTGAAGGATGGAATTGGCGCGCAGCGGTTTCCAGAATGTGTTTCAGAGGTAGAGGAGTCCCCGAACGGTTGGGATCTCTCCCACCACCATCACATCTTGCAGGGGGGACAGGGGGCGCACACATTATCCCCAACAGGGGGGGTTGCGAGGATGCCCGCAACAAGGGAAAGGAAAGGAGGGGGCTAGGTTGTTCCAGGGCACTGGCATTTATTTAGCTCAGGGGATTGAAAATGTAAAGACCAGGGTCCTCATAGTAAGCTGAAATTATAATGGGTTAACTGCCGTGTTTTAGTAAGAGTGTGATGATGGTCTTATGGGTCCAAAAAGAAACATCGCCCATCAACATGTCTTACCTTTCTTTACAAAATCCCTTTTACCCAAACTGAACATTCATCCTAACCCTCAAACATCCCTTAATAAAGAGTGCCTGCAGAACTGCCTGCAATCCTAATTAAAAAAAGGTGCAAAAAAACACAACTGGCCATTCAAACCCACACCTCCACCCAAAATGTACAGGTGCTTGCCTTTGAGCAAAAGTTGGGATCATCCAACCCCATTCATAGTAAGCTGAAATTAGGTAATGGGTTAATGCGCCTGCAGACACTGCAAAGGTGATAATGGGGGTTGCAAAAAACAAATGCTCAATTGCCCTCCTGTAATGACAGTGAGATGCCCTGTTGTTCTCAGTAATGACAGTGAGATTTCCCTCCCTCAGTAATGACAGTGAGATGAACATTCATCAGTAAGATGCCCTCAAACATCCCCTCAGTAATGACAGTGAGATGCCCTGCAATCAGTAATGACAGTAAAGATGCCCTGCACCCTCCCTCAGTAATGACAGTGAAAATGCCCTGCACCTCCCTCAAAATGACAGGAGATGCCCTGCACCCTCCCCTCAGTAATGACATTTCTCCACCCATTAGATAATGCCCTCCTCAGTAATGCAAAGGTGAGATGCCCTGCACCTCTCTCCCCTCCCTCAGTAATGAGATGCCCCATGCCCCCACCCCCCTCAGTAATGACAGTGAGATGACCCTGCACCCTCCCCTCAGTAATGACAGTGAGATGCCCTGCACCCCCCCCTCAGTAATGACAGCGAGATGCCCTGCACCCTCCCCCTCAGTAATGACAGTGAGATGCCCTGCCCCACCCCCTCAGTAATGAGGGTGAGATGCCCTGCACCCTCCCCTCAGTAATGACAGTGAGATGCCCTGCAGCCTCTCCCCCTCCCCTCAGTAATGACAGTGAGATGCCCTGCAGCCTCCCCTCCTCTCCTCAGTAATGACAGTGAGATGCCCTCTCCCCTCCCTCAGTAATGACAGTGAGATGCCCTGCACCTCCCCTCAGTGAGATGCCCTGCCCTCCCCTCAGTAATGACAGTGAGATGCCCTGCACCCCCCCCTCAGTAATGACAGTGAGATGCCCTGCACCCTCCCCTCAGTAATGACAGTGAGATGCCCTGCACCCTCCCCTCAGTAATGACAGTGAGATGCCCTGCAGCCTCTCCCCCTCCCCTCAGTAATGACAGTGAGATGCCCTGCACCCTCCCCTCAGTAATGACAGTGAGATGCCCTCCCCTCCTCCCTCAGTAATGACAGTGAGATGCCCTGCACCCTCCCCTCAGTAATGACAGTGAGATGCCCTGCAGCCTCCCCCCCTCCCCTCAGTAATGACAGTGAGATGCCCTGCACCCTCCCCTCAGTAATGACAGTGAGATGCCCTGCACCCTCCCCTCAGTAATGACAGTGAGATGCCCTGCACCCTCCCTCAGTAATGACAGTGAGATGCCCTGCACCCTCCCTCCTCAGTAATGACAGTGAGATGCCCTGCAGCCTCCCTCCCCTCAGTAATGACAGTGAGATGCCCTGCAGCCTCCCTCTCCCTCAGTAATGACAGTGAGAGATGCCCTCAGTAATGACAGATGCAGCGACCTCCTCAGTAATGACAGTGAGATGCCCTGCAGCCTCTCCCCCTCCCCTCAGTAATGACAGTGAGATGCCCTGCACCCTCCCCTCAGTAATGACAGTGAGATGCCCTGCAGCCTCCCCCAGTAATGACAGTGAGATGCCCTGCTCCCTCCCTCAGTAATGACAGTGAGATGCCCTGCCCCTCCCTCAGTAATGACAGTGAGATGCCCTGCAGCCCCCCCTCCCTCAGTAATGACAGTGAGATGCCCCCCAGCCCCTCCCTCAGTAATGACAGTGAGATGCCCTGCAGCCTCTCCCCCCTCAGTAATGACAGTGAGATGCCCTGCAGCCTCCCTCAGTAATGACAGTGAGATGCCCTGCACCCTCCCCTCAGTAATGACAGTGAGATGCCCTGCACCCTCTCCTCAGTAATGACAGTGAGATGCCCTGCACCCTCCCCTCAGTAATGACAGTGAGATGCCCTGCAGCCTCTCCTCAGTAATGACAGTGAGATGCCCTGCACCCTCCCCTCAGTAATGACAGTGAGATGCCCTGCACCCTCCCTCAGTAATGACAGTGAGATGCCCTGCACCCTCCCCTCAGTAATGACAGTGAGATGCCCTGCACCTCCCCCCTGACAGGGAGATCCCCTCAGTAATGACAGTGAGATGCCCTGCACCCTCCCCTCAGTAATGACAGTGAGATGCCCTGCACCCTCCCCTCAGTAATGACAGTGAGATGCCCTGCACCCTCCCCTCAGTAATGACAGCGAGATGCCCTGCAGCCTCCTCCCCTCCCTCAGTAATGACAGTGAGATGCCCTGCCTCTCCCCTCCCCTCAGTAATGACAGTGAGATGCCCTGCCCCTCCCCCTCAGTAATGACAGTGAGATGCCCTGCACCCTCCCTCCTCCCTCAGTAATGACAGTGAGATGCCCTGCACCCCCCCCTCCCTCAGTAATGACAGTGAGATGCCCTGCACCCTCCCCTCAGTAATGAATGACAGTGAGATGCCCTGCAGCCTCCCTCCCTCCCCTCAATGACAGTGAGATGCCCTGCACCCTCAGTAATGACAGTGAGATGCCCTGCAGCCTCTCCCAGTAATGACAGTGAGATGCCCTGCACCCTCCCCTCAGTAATGACAGCGAGATGCCCTGCAGCCTCTCCCCCTCCCCTCAGTAATGACAGTGAGATGCCCTGCACCCTCCCCTCCCTCAGTAATGACAGTGAGATGCCCTGCAGCCCTCTCCTCAGTAATGACAGTGAGATGCCCTGCAGCCTCTCCTCAGTAATGACAGTGAGATGCCCTGCAGCCTCTCCTCAGTAATGACAGTGAGATGCCCTGCAGCCTCCCCTCAGTAATGACAGGAGATGCCCCTGCACCCTCTAATCAGGGAGATGTAATGACAGTGAGATGCCCTGCACCCTCTCCTCAGTAATGACAGTGAGATGCCCTGCACCCTCCCTCAGTAATGACAGTGAGATGCCCTGCACCCTCCCCTCAGTAATGACAGTGAGATGCCCTGCACCCTCCCCTCAGTAATGACAGGAGATGCCCTGCACCCTCCCTCAGTAATGACACTGAGATGCTTACACCTCCCCTCAGTAATGACATGCCCTGCTCAGATGCCCTGCAGCCCTCCTCAGTAATGACAGTGAGATGCCCTGCACCTCCCCTCAGTAATGAGGGTGAGATGCCCCTGACATCCCTTCAGTAATGACAGTGGGAGATGCCCTGCAGCCTCTCCTCAGTAATGACAGGGAGATGCCCTCACCGCCCCTCAGTAAAGACAGATGAGATGCCTGCAGATCCCCTCAGTAAAGTAATGATATACATATTTACAGGTACCTGAGGAAACAGAGATGCCCAGCTCTTATTGCTGACATGTTATTGTTGGAGTAGAGCTCAGGGTGCTGCCTCCTGACATCTTCAGCAATGCGCTTGGGGCTGTTGCCTTTTTGCTCCACAAGGGCTGTTAGAGATAATCCAAAACAAGGAAACAGAGATCCCATATTGAGACTTGTAAGTAGAAATGCCCAGCTAGCAATGCAGGGGCTTTTTTTTTGGCACAAGGGCCCCAAAACAACCAACTTGCTCACCATACCTTGTAACAATTGTAAGTCGCCCTGGATAAAATAAAATAAATAATAATAATACCGAACAACAAATGTAACTCAAAAAAACTAAAATGAACAATTAAATAAAGATCTTGCCTTGTTCATCGTTTCTTGTACGTACAAAATGTGAAAACTTTTTTTTTTTTTTTTTTTTTTACCTCCCTCAGGTTTATAGTGGCTTTTCTGCCGTGACAGCTTTTTCACTCAACGATGTTGTAAGCAAAACAGAGAAGCTGTGCTTCACATGGTAAACATTCATTCAAAACACAGGGTTAATTACAGCTGCAGTTATAAAATGGTGTCCTCCCATGCGTAAACAGTTCTGTCTCAGTACAAGTCCTCACCTGGGGGCGCTACCATTCTCTGCCACTTTTGAAACAGGCATGTCTTGAGGCAGTCACGGGGACTTAAGCTGTAGGTCTTGTGTCTGGACATCAGCTCCTGCATGGGCTCTAAAATTACACACAGCTGGGAAGGAGGAAAGAGAAAGAGAGAAAGGAAAGTCAGTCTAGATGTGCAATACACACACTGAACAAATGGCTTAAAATCTCAACGCAGCAGGAGCCAGCTATGCACTAAAGTTAAACTGCATTCTAAAATCACCAGAGGCACGAAAAGATGTACTTCCGCTGGGAAATGTGTCAAGCCAAACCAGACTGAAGCCAGCAAACAAACATTTCTGGGGTCTGGAACCAACTCCCCAGTAATGTTGGTGAAGCCTACAACCAGGGATCCTTCAAGAAGCTGCTTGATGAGATTCTGGGATCAATAAGCTACTAACAACCAAAGGAGCAAGATGGGCCGAATGGCCTCCTCTCGTTTGTAAACTGTCTTATTTGTATACCATTTAGTTTGTGATCATTTTAAAGTGCTGCATCAAAAGTATTTATTTTTTTTACTTCCTGAGAGTGCCTCCATTTACTTTGATTTCCTCTACGGACATGTATGTGAATGGCAAAAAAATAAAACACACGTACAGTAGGAATCAGGAAAGCAACGCTTAATGCAGAATAGAAATAAACAGTCTAGCCTGTGCATCTATAGCTCAGGTTTGGAGGATAACCAGCATCATGAAACTCACTCGGAGATAGTTCAGCGTGGAGTTTGAGAGGCCACATCTCGTGATGTTCTTAGACAGCTGGTCCAACATCTGGGGATCCTGGGCCTGTGGAAAACAAAACCAGAGTTACTAACAACACATTGACACATTGCTGCTACAGAACAGAGTTCAGTACTGATTTCGCTTCAGAAGCAGGCGCTCTGGGTCTATGGTCCCCAGGTACTTTCTTTACCATTTAGAACTCAACACAGATGTCCTAACTTGTGTTTACCAGATCTCAGTTCTCTTTAAAGAATATTCTGCTACGTAATACCACATCCACGTACACAAAAAAACAGCATGTTTACACAGCAAAGCACAGACACAGGGCTGAAAGCCCTCCCAGACAGAACAGAACTGATTTCTCCAGCACTACTCACATGCATGGCAAGGATGCTGCGAGGAATAAGCTCACGGTGCTGCCTTATGCTGAAATGCCACGTCTTTATCCTCATCATGTCGTCAAACATGAACTCCAAGTACAGCCTGCCCTCCACACACACCTGGGGAGCACAGAGAGCACGCATGAGACAGTAGTAGAAGAAACGGGCGAAGGGAAAACAGAAAGACCTGATTTATTAAAATAAACAGGTACCTGTGTAAACATGGGCTTTCCATTCTGTGTGACCATAGTGCACTGGTCACAGTCCAGAGACACAAAGTTATTGTGAAATGATTCCTTAGGATGCTTTAAGACGTAGTACAGCTCAGTGGCGCCCCCTTCGAAGATACTGCGGAAATAACGAGGAATCAACGTCCGGCCAATTGCTGTGAATGCAAAGAAGAGCAGCAGTGAGTAACGGTGTGTGACGCTTTACCCCAGGTTTGCCTCGCTGTTAGAACACCAAGTCATTTCCATCAGGTGGCTATGGGAGAGGCTATGAGAGTTTATCTTAGTGAAAGGAATTCTTGTGTCCGTACCACAGCCGGCAGTATTAATGGCTGGATATGGAGAGTGGCAGTTTCTCACTCTAAAATAACGGGCTAAATAAGAAGCTTACTGTATCGCTTGGGCCCATCTTCCAGGCAGAAAGTGATCGTCAGCATGGCATCATCCTCAAAGAACTCTGTAGTGAAGGCATCCCACCAGAGATTGTCACAGTCCTGCAGAGCATGTGAGAGAGAGGAGGGCAGGAATGCCATTGAGACACAGCCTTGTATGAAATCCACACTACAATCTCTGCACTAACAGGTTCCACTCCCCAGGGTTGGGAGAGGGTGTACCGAACCAACGCGGTACTAATCCTGCGCTTGTCCAAACACACATGTCCAGTTTTACATCTTTTTTGTATAATACACTGAAACTTTCCATAGTTACTTAGTGCTGCCTGAAAGAGGGAGGAGAACATTTGGCCAGTCATTTAAATCGCAGTGCTTGCTACTGTAACAGCAACAGGACACAATCATGCAGTGACAGTGAATAGGCGAGTTACCTCTGTCCAGTTCTGTAGACGCTTATTGAGCTCGAATATCCTGTAATCTGTCTGGTTCCCATATGGCGTGTGCCTCCTGCAAGAGAAACACAAGAACAGAGCTCAGACGCAATAGAGCTCAGATGCAATGCAAGCACCCATTTCTTTCATTCGGCAATTTGAAAACGAGGGCGACTGCCGTGCAATTTAATAAAGGCAGCAAATGTGTCATTACTTCCTAACGAGCATCCCTGCCAAAGCACAAGTGGGATCAGTAGCAGCAATAATGAAACAGCAGAGTGTTGCTGCGTATGAAGCAACACAAAAGAAATCTCATATCTACTATCAATACTGTGCACACAAGACTGGGGAGATGGCACACGGACATTGGCACACAAAGACAGGACAGAGAGAAGTCTTACCCTATTCCGGGCTCTAGATATGTAGGGGGGTACATAGGTGTTGGGCTGCAAAGAGAAAGACAGTACATCAGCTACCCTGTCACAACTCCACTACCCAATCTCACCATCCTACTGGTTAGAATACATAAAACCTGAACACACACACATACACACAGACACAGACACACACACACACACACACACACTGCATACCAATGCGCTGCTTGAGCAGGAGGGAGCAGTCTAACACTATTTTTCAACGTATGCTTTTCCAGAGCTAAACTTGAGCTTTTTCAATCAGCCAACAATGCCATGGGAATGATGAAATTAAGAACATGAAATCAGAAAATGAAGTACTACTCATTTTTTGATTTTTTTTCTTTTTTTTTGTGCACCAGCACCAATTCACCTGAGCAGAAGAAAATTCAATTCAGCACAAATTTAACATTGGAAAGGGGCAGCATTAGTTCAACTGCAATTGGAAATAAGGAATTAAAAAAATGAATAAAACAAAAGCTGAAATTCTGTGAAAGGTGAAGCAGATTATTGCACAAGTGAGTGCTTTTCCAAAGAGATTTGAACTTAATGTGAGCCTACTGAGACATGAACTTGTTACTTAAACTCAGAACAGATTAAACTGCTATGCAATGGGAGTTGGGTTTTAATTACAGTCCCACCATTGATACTAGCTGTACCAGTATTGCAAAATTCAAGTCTGAATTGGAGATGTGCAAAAAATGTATAATTTAACACTGCATGAATACATACTGCAAGCTCACCAGACCTGCTTTACTGATAATTGTAATACAGCAGAAATCCAGTATGAGAATGAGACCCAGCCCTAGATACAGGGAGATTGTCTCAAGATGAATGCAACTAAAGTGTCTTGATATGGAGCTGGTCACAAACAGCAAGCTTACTGTGTGTGTAATATATATATATATATATATATATATATATATATATATATATATATATATATATATATATATATATATATATATATAAAAAAAAACTGCAGATTGCACGATTTTGCTATCCATAAATTGCTGAGTCAGCCTTTTTGTTCTTTTTCTGCAGTTTGTCATGGAAAGCGAGGTTCAGAATTTTATTTGGTTCTAAATAAATCAAAATGGCTAAAGTATTTGCCTAACAAATTGACAACATGTAAATACTTTCACGAGTTTGCAGATGTTTAAAGCTCTTTTTTTTTTTTTTAGAGCAATGCAGACTCACCCCACGTCTCAGTCTAGCACAGTGCCCGGGTGGAAGGGTTAGGGTTAGGGTTAGGGTTAGGGCTAGGGTTTTAGAGCAATGCAGACTCACCCCACATCTCAGTCTAGCACAGTGCCCGGGTGGAAGGGTTAGGGTTAGGGTTTTAGAGCAATGCAGACTCACCCCACATCTCAGTCTAGCACAGTGCCCGGGTGGAAGGGTTAGGGTTAGGGTTTTAGAGCAATGCAGACTCACCCCACATCTCAGTCTAGCACAGTGCCCGGGTGGAAGGGTTAGGGTTAGGGTTAGGGTTTTAGAGCAATGCAGACTCACCCCACATCTCAGTCTAGCACAGTGCCCGGGTGGAAGGGTTAGGGTTAGGGTTTTAGAGCAATGCAGACTCACCCCACATCTCAGTCTAGCACGGTGCCCGGGTGGAAGGGTTAGGGTTAGGGTTAGGGTTTTAGAGCAATGCAGACTCACCCCACATCTCAGTCTAGCACAGTGCCTGGGTGGAAGGGTTAGGGTTAGGGTTAGGGTTAGGGTTTTAGAGCAATGCAGACTCACCCCACATCTCAGTCTAGCACAGTGCCTGGGTGGAAGGGTTAGGGTTAGGGTTTTAGAGCAATGCAAACTCACCCCACATCTCGGTCTAGCATAGTGCCCGGGTGGAAGGGGGGGAAGGCGCTGCCGTTTGGGGGCTCCTTTGGAGAGTACAGCTTGAATGACTTGGAGGAACAGCCTGCAGAAACACGGGAAAAACAGCATGGTTATTAACAACAATAAATGCATTCCCTCAGAGGCCCCGTTCAAACCTCTTCAAACACATCAGCAGCACAGGCTGCTGTCCCACATGTACGTCAATTGTATTATTTATTTATTGTGTGTTCTGAAATCAGTGCACTTCTTTCTACTCACTATTGCAACTGGCTATTGATGGCCTTTATAAAGGGCTCTGGGGGTCTCAATCTAGTTTCCAGCTCTGGGGTCCCGAATGTCTTTTTTGGCTGACCTCCTGTGAGCTCAGGTTCAGATCACAGCTTTGTGAGGCCACCCTCAGCACTGGAATTGGACAGGTCTAGACTGTCCTCTTTGTGGTCTGCTGCACACACACACACCAAGGGATGAGTTCATAAGGAAACAAAAACCCTGCTTAGAAAAGGTACATATTCTCTCCAGAATGTAAAACCAGAAGGTGAATGACTTGACAGTAATGCTGTTCAAGGGGAACGAAGAACAACTCCCTCAAAAATTAATAACATGGTTACCTAAAGAGGTAAGAAACGCTGTAGCCTATATCCATTAAGGGCTTCAGGACTGGGATGAGGGTCAGCGTCATGGGACTGCACACCAGCCCATAAACCAGCCATTTATAACCCCAATTATCGTAAATGCCGGTATATACATCCTGCCATGTCCTTTAGCAAGCTTTGATGGATTAGAATCACCTGGGATTGCTAGACTGAAGAGGACTCCAGCTCAATTCCAGCAAGGGATCCTCAGTAGAAAGAGAAACTAACGCACTTTTCCTGATTCACTGATGGCAGCCATCAAACTTCACAAGGAGCTTTCCTGTCAATGTACACTCTAGCAAGAATATGAATGAGCTCCCTCCATATCAATTCCAAAATCGGAGCATGAACAATTTCTCTTAATGAAAAATACCAACTCTTGACCCAAATCCTTGCTGAAATACAAAAGGTAAAAAGTTTATACCATTGCTGTTGTAATGAATCAAAGCCAAGAAAAGGGTCACCATCTTCTGAAACAGATTATTGAAATGGTTTAGTAATTCGAGGCAAACCGATATTCTATATCAGAGAGTAAGAGACGTTTTAATGCATAGCCCAGTACTTAGACATCAAAATCCAATGTGGCACGTTTTCAGCATCTTTTCCACAGAATAGAAAGTGTACTTGCAGTTAAAGCTCTTCACTGCTTGAGGGTACTCTAGGTCTGAGGTCTGGATAACCTCAATTGATTTGTCTGTAGGTCTAGACACCGACAATACTAAATCACCCACTCCTACTGGTGAATCACAGCTCACAATTACAGACTGATGACAGCAACTGTGTGCATGTCCTCCTGTCCAGCATGTTTGTAGATCTGCCAATCCAAAGCTGTCTTTTGGACAACAGATATTTTACCATACACTGTGATAGGACACCCAATACACCTCAGAAGATGCAGGAAGATGATACTGACTTTACATGCAGGTGTAGTGAGCAGCTATCCAGTCAACGTCAGCTAAATGATGTTCTTATACCACACAACATGGACATCAGGCCAGACCTCAAATGGACACAGTTTTCTGCAAAGGTGCCCAATAATGCCTTCTCAGTGGTGGCTTGTGATGTGGACTAACTGGTTCTGAACAAGGTCTTCAGCATTAACCACTGTGCCATCTAGCCCATCGCCTTGCGATGCTTTAACTAATAGTTTCTGAAGTGGTTACGGGGAGAGGTATGATCTTGGCATCCAAAGACATGTAGGGCAAGACGGGCACCAGGGTATCCTATATCCCCTTCCGTCACGATTTTAATCATTTTTAGAAATGTTTGAAAACACTTTGTGAACTCTGTAGGTTGGTCCTGCCAAAAAAACATACATGATGTATTAAACAGCCACACAGACAGGAGAATTATATGGTACAAGAATGCAAGGGGGATATACAGCAAACACATCAGTAATACAACACCCGCTAAAAAAATGTAATCTTCCATGTCTACATACTTGTATTTTTTCACAGTATTATACAAGAGAGCTTATTACCAACAAGCCTGTAAGAGGAGGACACTTCTCAGCTGGTGCCACTGCACTGGCCACATCCCGTTTCCATTAAGGGCAGTGTGAGCATGTTTATCACCACTCTCGTTTTATTGTTTATCGAATAATAAAAGAAATGCAATGTGCCGCGTTTTAACAATCATACGCTTTGTAATTTCTATCAACACCGTAAAATCACCACTGCCTCCTGAAATTTAAATATTTGTCAGTATTCCTCATCCACGGTAAACAATCGTTTGTGACAGTAGCTTTGACCTCTCATTCCAGGCCTCAAACATTATTTTGACAAAAAACATAAATAAAAAAGTAATGCCTTTTTGGTTGCTGAAATATAGCTTCAGTACTTCAAATATTTCCACACATTTTATTAATAATTATTAAATGTACATTAAAACACACGAAATTGGTGGTTTTGTATGTCTGTATTTAAATGCTTAGTGGTGTATAAATACCTAAAAAAACCCAAAAAAAACCCGTTTAATTGTTTAAAGTCAATGGTCGACAAATGCACTTCTCCCTCACCAAGCTAGCGTCAGGAGTTGGTCTTAGCCACGGGCCATTCATTACAAGCTTTGTGTTTTCCGTTTCTTTTTTTATATATATATATATATATATATATATATATATATATATATTTATATTTTTTTATATATATATATATATAAAAGGGGGGGATATATATTTGTTTTAATTTGCAAATCACATTTAAAGCGCCCTTATTCTGAAACTCGAGAACGATAAACATAACAAACACACACGCCTGTATGTTACAAGCAATTTTTAGGCCTTAGGTCGGCATTCGTTGTGTTATATATCATTTCGACATATACAAAAAAAAAAAAATACGCAATTCACAACGGAAATATGCATTATTAAAAAATAATAAATAAATAAATAAATAAATAAATAAATAAATAAATAAAAACACACATACTAAACAATGCATACACAAAACGGAGCAGAAAAATATCTATGTATGTATTTAGCACCGTACCTGCACAGAAGTCCTGGTATGAAATTGATGTTTGTAGAAATCCACAGTAATATCTCGTTATCTTTCTTGCTCTCTGTATTTATGTATTATTTCTTAGGTATTTATTTGTAATACGGACCTATTTAAAAGATTAAAGCAAGGCGAAACTGAGCGCGTTTGCTCGTGTCTGGTGCTGTGGCAATGGAGCAGGCCTAGTGTTAGCAAAAGCCTGGTGTAGACGGAGGTAAGGAGCCCGAACAGCCCTTTGTTCCTGGATAGACATGAACAATAGCCCTAGGCCCTCCTCTTTCTCCCCCCTACTCACTCACTCACTCACTCACTCACTCTCTCTCTCTCCTCTCACAGCCGCACAAACCCATTCGAAGTCCCTTATCTCAGAGGCACACAGAATACAGACGCAAACGGCCCTTCCTCCACCCTCCCTCCTCTGATTCATCGCGTGTGTAATACACACACATATACTGCACTATAAACACAGTGCCCCCACTGTTATAAACACTTTGCAAACATGCTCACTGGCAATAAAAAAAAACACATACAGTAACACCCTCTTTTCCAACAAAGAAAAATCATATCAAATCTACATAGATATTCACAATACTTGAATCCACACTTTACTTAATGTGCATGTATTTTTAAAGCATGTTTTGTTAAATTGAATAGGGTTTTTCATTCAACGTTTTAAAAGAGGATTCACAGTTTATTATTTTGTTCTCTCACAGGGGAACTGACAGGCAGCAAAATAAATGCAAAAGTGAGTCTTGCGGACCTCAGAATCTGCAAATTCATCACAAACAAGTCTGTGTATCTAATAAGAGAATGGGAACTCTGTCCTGGGGCTCTGGGAGCCAGCTTAAACAGCACAAGGGTGCAAGTCCTATAATAAATACTGCACACAGTGCAGTGGGTGTGTCACTCTGTTGAGGGATTCCTCAGGATTAAGCTACAGCTTTTTGTTTGGGAGAGGAGAGGGTGTGTCTCAGGATCTTCAAATTGATTAGAGTCACATTATAACTGTAGCTTCTTTTTACTGAGCAATGCCTATCCCTGGCTGGTGCTACACAATACACAGCTCAACACAGACCCCACATGTGCAATATTATTACACACTGTACTGATTCCACACTACCTGACAACAGAAAAGCAGCCACCGATTCTTACAAAATAAAGCCACGCTCTCTTCTTTGTTTGTTTTTTATCTCCAAAACACAGTGAAACCTGAACTTAACAGTCATGCCACGGACTGGATGTTTGGTTATTCAAAGTGCCTCTGCCACTGACTCAGTCCTGGGTAAGCTGGCTATACTTTCCAAGTCTCTCATTTACATTCATGCACAATTAAGGATGGGCAGAGAGGGCTATAGACTGCAATGTAGCCAGACCAATACAGTTCCTTTTTTTAATACAGAAAGTATAATAGCATTGAGTTTTTTTATGTTAATGTGGAAAAATCCTCATACCTGCAAGATCAAGTTGGTCGCTCATGGCTCATATGCTGCGTCAGTATTCTAACTCCACAGCGTTGCCTTGCTTGTGTTGTGTCTAGAACCTTGTGACCTCCAGTGACTAGGGGAGTTATCTCCTTCTAACTGCTCTGTAGAGAGGGTGGGGCAGAAATGATACAGATAGAAGTGTCAAGTACCACCCCACCCCCTTCCCCGCTCCAAGCCTCCCTCACCCAACAGGAAACCACAAGCGGGATCTGTGAGTGTCCTGATAACACAGCCACGCAGCAACACGAGAGACTGACAGCACAGCCGCGCAGCGACACGAGAGACTGACAGCACAGCGACACGAGAGACTGACAGCACAGCTGTGCAGCGACACGAGAGACTGACAGCACAGCGACACGAGACAGCTGACAGCGACACAGAGACTGACAGCGACAACACAAGAGACCTGACAGCACAGCGACACGAGAGACTGACAGCACAGCGACACGAGAGACTGACAGCACAGCAACACAAGAGACTGACAGCAGAGTCGCCAGAAATTTACACGAGAGAGAGACACGAGAGACTGACAGCACAGTTTAACACGAGACTGACAGCACAGCCTGCGCAGCGACACGCAGAGAGACTGACAGCCACAATTTAAGAGACCGACACGACAACAGAGACTGACAGCAATATGCAAAGACTGACAGCACAGCAATACCCAGAGACTGACAGCAGAGCCACACGAGAGACTGACAGCACAGCGACACGAGACTGACAGCACAGCCACGAGAGACGACAGCACAGCGAGAGACTGACAGCACAGCCGCGCAGCAACACGAGACTGACAGCACAGACACGAGAGACTGACAGCACACGCATTGTAAAGACTGACAGCACAGCAACACCTAGAGACTGACAGCACAGCCGTGCAGCGACACGAGAGACTGACAGCACAGCGACACGAGAGACTGACAGCACACCCGCGCAGCGACACGAGAAGACTGACAGCACAGCTGCGCAGCGACACAACTCACTGGCCACTGAAAAGCCCAGGGCACTGCAGCCAGTTTACTCAGAGCAGTTTTAGATGAATATAAATCTCAAAATATACAGTATGTGTGCCCCTTAATAGCAGAACAACCACCACCATCACAGTCTGAGTCTTCACAAGCCACACAAATCTAAACTTTAAAATAACCCTGTGGTCGAGCAGCTGTTGAGTGGCGTGTGTATGGTGACGTCACGGACCAGGAAGTACCAGAAACAAAACAATGGATGGGCAGGTGAAGCTGAACGCAACGGGCGCCAGTTTTTATTAACTAAACAAACCAAAAGATTTTAAACAGAACAAAACACAAACCAAAAAGGCACGTTGGCCAAACAAATAGAAACAAATAAAGCGTGTTGGTTTTAGCACCAGCACGATACTTTAGCAGTTGATTTTAAATGTAGTCTTCTCTCATAAGAACATAAGAACATAAGAAAGTTTACAAAAAGAGGAGGCCATTCAGCCCATCTTGCTCGTTTGGTTGTTAGTAGCTTATTGATCCCAGAATCTCATCAAGCAGCTTCTTGAAGGATCCCAGGGTGTCAGCTTCAACAACATTAACAGTGTTTCTGTAAACGGACAGCTGCAGGTTCTTAAGGGATTAACTAGCTGTTAATTATCTTATGCCCCCCGCCACAGTCTGCATCGAAAGGATGCGACTGTCAGCTAGTTAAATAAATCAGTAGCTGATCAGTCACGATCCTCATGGGTTTTAAACTATAAAAACAATAATAATACAGCGCAAAACAATAATAAACAGTGCACATATAAACACAGGGGCGGGACACTCCGCCACAAACCCCCACAGTCTGAGTCTTCACAAGCCACACAGCCATACAAATGTAAACTTTAACATAAAGGAACATTCATACTGATTCCAGCTAGCCGTCGCACTTGACTTCAATAGGTGAGCCATACCTGACCCTCACAGCCTGCTCTGCAGGATTCAGCCTTCAGAACAGAATATAGCAACACTGTGTCTCACATACTATTGTGAGTCTTGTGGCATAAAAGCAACCCCAAAAAAAGAAAGAGAGAAAGCACAGGTTAGCCTAAGGAACTCTGCATGCCGAGGGTACTGACTGTAAACAGCTCATCAGGATGGACAGACTGCCAGTAATCAGAGAAGCTTTAAATATATCCCTATGGCACAGTGTCAGTCATACACTGGAGCCGGTTCACAAACCTCCTTTAAATCTGTTAGGATTTTTAAATCAAAACGTTAAGACTTTTCTTGTTTCTTTAACAAAAGTCTAGAAAATGTTCATGCAACTTTATTTAATGCATCAAAACAGATTCCAATATTACTCTAAGTTTTATATTAACATTTTATTTTTTTCTGATAAGTAGTAGGTCAGCAAGTGGTGTAAAAAAATATATTATAGGCAAAAATAACTACATTTATACAGCACAATACTTTCTGCACACTGTATACTGTATAGCATAACCCTGACATGCAATACAGATACATAGAAACACACACACACACACTGTATACTGTATAGCATAACACACAGCCCTAAAGGAACTAATTCCCAATAAACACACATACACACACACAATAACCTGTTCCACAGTATAAATGGAAGCCTTATCAAGGGGGAGCACTCTGTGTGTGTGTGTGTGTGTGTGTGTGTGTGTGTATATATATTAGTTTCTGTACAGTGGAAGAAAAAAACAAAGTAATTCCTCACTCCTGTGAGACTGCTGCACACTCCCCTCACTCCTGCGAGACTGCTGCACACTCCCCTCACTCCTGCGAGACTGCTGCACACTCCCCTCACTCCTGGGTGCTATAATAATGAGTCCTTTGATTGCTGCTGCAGCCGTGCTGTACAGTGTGTATGCAGTACAGAGGGCCTTGGCAGACATGGGATGCTGTTTATTATCGTACTTGAATTGCTATAAATGAGCGTGCTGTAAGCTGGAGGTGCATTCCTCTAATCAGTGTTACAAACCGCACTGAATACAGGAATCACCACTCAGTCTCACCACAGCACAGCACACTTTACCACCTCTCTACCAGTTCACTGTGCTATAATGGAGAGCTGTGAACAAATACTACGCCACAGGTTAAGGATTTTGGCACCATCTAGTGGGGAGAAAGGGTACATGCAGTCAACCTTCAGAAAGTCTGTCTCCACATTAAAAACAGTGAATTAGTGAAAGTCCCTTATACAACAAAATGTAGCACATGTTCAACTGACTGTAAACATGATGCAGCGCATGTGTAGAGTCAGGTTTGCTCTGCCTCTCATGAGAAATATAAATCAGATCACTTTGTTATGTAGTCTTTTTCAAGCCTCAGCAACATGGGTTTGAATTTCAGTTTGTGGGGGAGTTGCAGTTCTGTTCACTGGAGTACCCAGGATGCAGGCTTGTGCAGATCATTTTGCTTCTCAGTGGAGTTCCTTTCAAGCAGCATGATGCCTATTGCGACCCTGTTGCCATTTGAAATCACATGACTTTGAGAATGCAGTGCTAATATTTGAAATGTTAATCACGTGACTTTGAGAATGCAATGCTAATATTTGTGACAGCATTAAACACCTTCTTATGTTCTTCTTATGTTCTTTTCTAGGAAGGGGCTCCCATGTCATTTCTGCCACTCGATGGTTTCATGATGTGGACCGTCTCCCCAAATAAAAGCTACGCCCGACACACTCACTCCACCTAGAACCAGGGCCAGGGTTTACTGGAAATTGTAGCAGACCCATTTAGTATTTAAAATGCTTTTAATTACAGCAAAGATCAGATAGTCATAGACAGCGAATTGCCCCACCCCTTTCCTGTCAGTAACCAACCAGCTGCTTCCCCTAATGACTGATGTGTTTTGTAGCCAGTAAGATTCTTTGAGCCCCAAGACAGTGTTGTGGTTAATGTTATAGGAAGGGAAGCACAAACCAGTTTAGTGGAAGCCAAGGCAAGCACACTGACACCTGTACTGCCATCAAATGAGAATACAAGTTAGCTCTGGCATGTGCTTCCTTCACAACAGCACAGCCGACTCTGCTCATGCAGAGTGATAAAGTGCATGACAGGTAAGACTTATCAAATGACTTTGTCAGCTACTTGAATTATTTGAAGAGGTCAGAGGTTAGCAGTACATTAGCCCAAAGCACTACCTAGACTCAAAAACAGATTTGTATTTTATTTTAAAAAGGAAGACACACGTCTGTTTAGACTTCAGTCAAGCTGTACAGTCATCTACTAGCCCTATAATTATCTACAGGAAGTTGTTTGGTTCCTGCTCTGAATAACACGCAGGTCTTTGTCCGGAACAGGGGAAGCCTGAATCGGTGCCTCTGTTCCTGTGAGCCCCTCCACAGCTAATGCAACTGCGCACAATTAAACAGCCTGCCTCTTGTTTGGTTTCCATTTTAGTGCTTGAAGTAATTTTCCTCTAATCAAGGGAAACATGTGACTTTGTGCTTGAAGAAGCACAGCTCCTTCAGAAATGCGAGAGAGAGAGAGAGAGAGAGAGAGAGAGAGAGAGAGAGAGAGAGAGAGAGAGAGAGAGAGAGAGAGAGAAGATTGTTTACCATTTTCAAAAATTGTTACTGCGTCCAACATTCTGCTTTATACTGCACTTCACTATAATGTTCAAGCATGCCAATCCCCACACAGAACATGCCACTGGGGTTTGTTGTAGTATTACTGCAGTACATGTTTGTTCAGGTAAGTTGATTAACACAGAGTCAATACTATCTATTACTAAATAGCACCAGTAATCTGAAGTGCTTTTTTTTTTTAAAAAATGTTATCCAAAAAAAAACATGATTTCAAGATTTCTGTAGCTCAATATTACAATTTCAATATTCAACCAACAGGTGGCAGTAACTAATGTGCCCATAACAAAGGTAAACAATAACACCTTAATGAAGAAACAATATTAGCCCTAAAAATAAATGTATATTTTGATCTCAGTTATACTGCAGAGTAAAATAAATACAAACACACAAAACTTTTTGCTATACTGTTATTCAATTGTGTTGGGATCATAATAATAATAATAATAATAATAATAATAATAATTATTATTTTTAAACATGGTACTCTCTCGCTCTGGCTGTGTATTTGCGTGTGCCAATGGGGAATTTGTAAAACATGGATATAAAGGGTTATATCTGTGGAGGTACAACACTAGCATCTCCAGCACACCCATCTCAGCCCAGGACCAGGTTCAGAAGACATGAACGAGGTTGGGAGAGAGTGGCACTGGGCTGGGCTCCCCCCTGCCTTTCTCCAGTGTCTCGTTACTACAAACGAATAATCAAACTAGACAGACGTCTCTGGAAAATTCCATGACCACACTCACAAAAAATGTACTCTCGTGAAAATAATCGGGTTGATTTTAAACAAATGTTACGCACCAAACATTGGCCTGTTTACCAGCTGAGCTGCCAGAAACGCTTTCAACAGATAAAAATCAAATGGAGGGAACAATCAGACTGGGTGTAATAGCAGGCAATATCCAGCACACAGAGAGACTGGATGTAATAGCAGCCACTATCCAGCACACACAGAGAGACTGGGTGTAATAGCAGGCACTATCCAGCACACACACAGAGAGACTGGGTGTAATAGCAGGCACTATCCAGCACACACAGAGAGACTGGGTGTAATAGCAGCCACTATCCAGCACACACAGAGAGACTGGGTGTAATAGCAGGCACTATCCAGCACACACAGAGAGACTGGGTGTAATAGCAGGCACTATCCAGCACACACAGAGAGACTGGGTGTAATAGCAGCATCCAGCACACACAGGGAGACTGGGTGAGAGGCACTATCCAGCACACACAGAGAGACTGGGTGTAATAGCAGGCACTATCCAGCACACACAGAGAGACTGGGTGTAATAGCAGGCACTATCCAGCACACACAGGGAGACTGGGTGTAATAGCAGGCACTATCCAGCACACACAGAGAGACTGGGTGTAATAGCAGGCACTATCCAGCACACACACAGAGAGACTGGGTGTAATAGCAGGCACTATCCAGCACACACAGGAGACTGGGGTGTAATAGCAGCCACTATCCAGCACACACAGAGAGACTGGGTGTAATAGCAGGCACTATCCAGCACACACAGAGAGACTGGGGTGTAATAGCAGGCACTATCCAGCACACACAGAGAGACTGGGTGTAATAGCAGGCACTATCCAGCACACACAGGGAGACTGGGTGTAATAGCAGGCACTATCCAGCACACACAGAGAGACTGGGTGTAATAGCAGGCACTATCCAGCACACACAGGGAGACTGGGTGTAATAGCAGCCACTATCCAGCACACACAGAGAGACTGGGTGTACAGGCACATCCAGCACACAGGAGACTGGGTGTAATAGCAGCCACTATCCAGCACACACAGAGAGACTGGGTGTAATAGCAGGCACTATCCAGCACACACAGAGAGACTGGGTGTAATAGCAGGCACTATCCAGCACACACAGAGAGACTGGGTGTAATAGCAGGCACTATCCAGCACACACAGAGAGACTGGGTGTAATAGCAGGCACTATCCAGCACACACAGAGAGACTGGGTGTAATAGCAGGCACTATCCAGCACACACACAGAGAGACTGGGTGTAATAGCAGGCACTATCCAGCACACACACAGAGACTGGGTGTAATAGCAGGCACTATCCAGCACACACAGAGAGACTGGATGTAATAGCAGGCACTATCCAGCACACACACAGAGACTGGATGTAATAGCAGGCACTGCTTCTATTGAGTTTTTACCCTCATCTGATCTCAGACGGGACAGGACAGAACAGCACTGCATCACACAGCACTGCCCGTTACACACACCCTGTCTGAATTCACTGGTCCTCAGATCCCCAGTACTGGGCTCTCAGTGTCATGTTTTATATCCAACGATTACAAACCCTGCATGCAAGAAATAGGAGAGTGAAGGGTTAAGAAGGTAAGTATGAGTTTGGCAAAGCAGATTGCTGCTCTCAATTAAAACAACAGAAACCCGGCTGACACTTTCAAGCCTGCTGTGTCTTGTCCAAGGCGGGATCCTGCCCAAATCCTTGCATTAGAAAAACATTTAAAAAAAACAAAGTACTTTATATGTTGGTGATAAAGCAACATTTTCAGAATAAACACAAACACCAGCCAGACTGCTTGTTTTGTGTAAGGTTTGCAGTACACACAAGCAAAGGGATTCTATGTGGCACAGTAGATGCATGTTATATCTTAAAAAAAGCATTCAAAAACCTAAGCAGGGCTATTGTGGCAGCTCACCACTGCAGCCCCCTGCTGGTCACCACCTCGCATAACACAACAGCCATGTCCAGCGAGCTCAAGCTGTTCACCTTTATTTTAAACCCCATACAGTATTGTTAGCCCCATATCACTCTTTGCAAAAACCAAAAGAAGCAATGCTGCGAAACAATTCTCTGAAAGGAGCCAAATAATACTACTACTAACAACAACAACAACAACAACAACAACAACCAGGCCCCCCGTTAACAAATGGACAGTTCTGCTAACTCAAGCACCGTGTATTCCTTTCTGTGGCATCAAACCCCGACTATATAGTAGAAGAAAGGCAATGCATTTTAAAACGGCACGCAGTGAGTTTGTGAAAAACAAGCGGATAAACAACCCGTTCCAGCAAGCTGCTGTGCACCCGGGGAGCCAGGCTGTCGAACCCGTGTTCTTATCGGAATGCCAGACCTCGGCACCCCTTTATTATCCCAGCGGCAGCGCCTCTGGTTTGAAGAACGGAACCTTTAGTTTCTTCCTCTGTATGTTACCATCTCGGGCCTCATTCTAAATGGTGTTTCTTACTCAGCTAAGAAACTTGGAACAACAACAAAACAGCCAAGTTTCCCGTGAGCAGCGCTGGCTGTCAGAGCAGCGGAGGGGCCACACGCTGAGGAGACGACAGGCTTCAAAACAATCACTGCCCTTGCAAATACAACGACATACTGCCTTGTTTGTTTGATCTTCCGTTTCTCTTCTTTACAATTTAAATACAACAAACACAAATACTTTTGAAAGATAAGCTAAAGCCGCGTTCTTCTTCTGCGCAGTCTGCCACAAACCGCAGGCCTCGCTGCCCTGCAACACTCAATGCTGCAGCTAATTAACTTCACATGGACTAAGAGAAAAGCACCTCTTACCGGGGCACGCGCAGCCTACCGACATCTTCTCACATGCTTGGCCCTGCTCGGAACGGAATGGTTGTACCAGCTTCGCACGGTGCTAGCATGGGTTTGTTCTGAGCAGGGAAGAAATGAAATGAAAAAATATGGGCGTTCTGAGAAGCAGGAAAAGGAATTATATTCCTGTACAGCTAGCTGCGCTGTGAGTCATTAATATGCAAATTGCACCGCTGGTGGGAGGAGAGAATGGGAGACTGAGAGAGGAGTCTGTCGGAGTGACCTGAGACACATTTCAGAGAATAACAACCATGTGATGAAGGTTTTTTTTTTTTTTTTAAAGGTGTACTCGCTATTGTTTTCCACAAGGCTCTCTGGCTCTCATCTACTATGTTCGTGCGTGGCGAGATCTCACTCTTCACTCCTGCAGCTCACTCTTGATCACTCTGAACTCCTTTCTGATTCTAATTTGAATACCCCTTCTGAGTGCAGGGGTGAGTTTCTTAAAAGCAGTCTCGTTACTTATCTTTGAGATGGCGCTACAGTCGGGCACCATTAACGCTGTGCTGGAGGGCAAAGGTGACTGTCACCCCAAACTGATGGCACGTTTTTGCATGGTAAGGGTGGTGCAACACCATCACCCCCCCACCCTCCCACCCTTTAATCCCAGTTACTGACTGGGCTGGAGCGCTGGTTTAACCCTTCGGGTGCCACGTGTTTCTAAACAATCCTCGTTTAAACCCAGGAGCAGCGAAGCATCGTTTCTAAAGAGTAGGATTTAGAAACACTTAATTTCTTTGCATCAGTGATATTCCCACTAGATTTCCTGTGTTGTATACGCTGTTGAGGCGCTGTGAGCAGTTGCGCTGTTTCCAGAGGCAGTGAGGTGGTCTGTATTAAACCCTCAGCCCTGGTGCCTCACCGTGTGCACATAGAAAGCGCGACACGGGTTTGCAATCCAGCAGAATGAACAGGATGCAGAGTCTGAAAACTTCCTCAGCAGACAGGCTCACCCTGCGGGCACTGTCGCCATGGCAACACAGGAGCAGTGCTCGTGCAGGCCACAAGGAGAGGCAAACAACACGCTGTCACCACACGTGACGTCAGCTGCTGTGAGCTTGTTTTGCTCAGCGATAAAGGGATAAAGGTGGAGTCAGAGCGTCGGGTTTTCGTCACGCCCCTTTTGCGAGAGAGAGACTGAGTCGACTCCACCTCCATGTTTGTTTCGCGGCAAAAAAAGTCCCACAGTAAAGATGGAGGCTGACCTTTATTTTGCATTGATGTAATATTTTGAAGTCCAGTGAAGTACAAAGAACAGGATATGTTGTCCACCATAATTGTGGGCAATACTACGCAGATATTTTTAAGAAATTAAAGGCATGGGTATTTTATATATATATATATATATATATATATATATATATATATATATATATATATATATATATATAAAAAAAATACGTTATTTTAAGTTGTAAAATGTTTATTTGCCACGCAACGGTTTTTAGATTTTTGTTTGTTTTGTTTACTTAAAAGCATTTTTATATTAAATATTTAAATAAACATATAAAGGATACTGAATTTTAAAAAAGGAAATGAATTGGCAGAGTATAAAACATGACATAGTTAATTTACTGTGGGTTGAATGAAAAAGGCACACATGCGTCCTCACTGTACACTGATAGTAGCCGCCTCTGTAGACACGTCAGCCGCTGCAGAAATAGGACAATGATGTCATAGATGGGCGGAGCTAAGACAGGGCCGAGTGCCTGGAGCCCAGAAAGGATATTCTTCTTTAGATTGCATGTGGGCATTTGCAATGGGAACAGTCAATGCAAAATTAACACATATACGTTCTTCAATAATCGGTTTAAAAAACAGGTATCAAAAATGGGTTGTTATACAGAATCGATAAATCGCATCTTCGTTCCAGCGGGGTTGTAGTGTATCATTTATTTATGCATTTGGTCATTTTGTAATGCGTGCAACTGGCACCGCCAAACAGTGCCTTTCCCGAGTTAATACTGTATACAGGTTATACAAGTTCTTGTGACAACACGTGTTCAGATCTCACCTCTGCTGTTTCTTTAATTAAACACTGCAGCACTATATTTACTCATCATTTTAACATGTACCGTTTGTATTGTATTATTAAGAAAACACTTTTTTTTTTGACTGACACTAAATAAAAAAAGATGGCGCCCGCCTCTCCTTGCCCACATGGTGTGGGCGGGTGTAACCCCTGGCCTCTGTGAGGGTCTCGCCGGCAGTACCACGTGTTCGCGGCTCGGTGCTGTATGATCAGTCAGAGAGCAGGCAGTAAGATGGCGGTGCGGTGGGGAGCAGGAGAGGAGATGTTGAGCACCGGCACTATGGAATTTTTCACTACATACAGTCTGGACGAGGTAACGGGATGCTAGATCTGTAAAAACCAGTAGCAGGCGACTTGCTCGCATGTTAGAAGACAGCGCTCCAGGGTTTGTATCTGGGGATAGCTAGCTGGCGAGTGACACGTGGATGTACTGCTGGCTAGCCTAGGCAGGGTAAAATGGAAGAAAGAAAAATATCAACGTGCCGCTTTTTGTGTTTGAATCTGTAGTCTGTTGGAATGTGTTGCAAGGAGTATGCACGTGGTAATAAGAGACGCTTTAGTTGAGTTAACCAGACTGTCAGGAAACTTCCTTGGAAGGTTTTTTGTGTGGTGAGCAAAACCAGCGTACGTCAGTGAAAGAAAGTGAAAGTTGTTGTTTTTGCAATTACTTTTTTTTTGCTTTTTCTCCAGTTTAACAAAAAAAAAATATATATATATATATATATATATATATATATATATATATATATATATATATATATATATATATATATATATCACACGCACGGCTCGTTTATGCTAGTTATCCCGTGTCCATATTAAGGCCTTGTCATTACTGTACTGTGATTTAAATAACAAGAACTAACGATTTGAATCATGGTCATACCTGGTACTCCCTGAAGCCGTTTGAATGTCCCGTGTTTGTGTTTTAAAGTGCTGGAAAGCTTCGTTCTAAACGTGCTTTCTCTCTGGCCCTAAACCATGAAGTACTTCTGATTGATTGATTTATTTATTTATTTATTGAGTCAGTACCACGTGGGTTGTTGCGGCATAATATGAAGGTGAATGTACAGTTTGTTACTGAAGCAAAGGGGTCGATTCTCTTTTTAAATACACGTGGATGGATGTCTTTATTTTCTGTTTACAGTAGTGTAGCGGGGATCCCGACACGCAGCCCTTGTCAGATCCCATACGCTAGCCATGTGTTTAAATGATGTGCAATGGCAGATTGCGCAGTTATATCTGTACAGATATATACCCGACAGTTCGGACTAACTCAACATTTCGATCGTATTCCCACTCGTCTTGCAAACACAGGGACTTGCTTTGCAGTGTAAGCACGTGGGACGCTGACGTGTTCGGTAAGACGGGCAGGCCCGTTTGATGAAACAATGGACCCAGGATTTCGGTGGTTTGCATCACTAAATAAACATACACTCCATCAACGGGGACTTTTACACTAAACTCTTAATGCAAATGTCATAGTTTTCAACCCTATTTCGAGCCTGTCCGTTCTGCTGCCCGGGTTTGTTGAAGTACAAACACGTGGGTATGTCCTGCCGGCGTGGATTTCGGGATAGCAGGCGGACATGCATGTTCAGTGGTGACTAGTTGTTCTTATTACTGTATAATGATTTCACGTTTTATTCTTAGGGTGTCGATGTCTGTGTGAAGAGGTTTAGTCACCCTGCGTATCGATCGCAGTATTTTACAAAGTGGTGTCTTGATTTTAAATCTAACCCACTTAGCCGCACTGTTTTTCTTTCGACAGGGCAGTAATAGCTCGCATACCTGCACACTGCACAGGAAGTTTTGTTTTTCGGTGTTTTACAGCAGGAAGGAATGGCTCAGGTTTTACAAGTGGTTTGTTTAATTGCTGTCGAATTGTCGCTGAGTTCATCCAGGGTGTGTCCACGTTTCTCTCCATTCCTGGCATGGGAACCGCAGAATACATTCACATGTGTTCATGTTTGTTAATCTTTATTGGGTTTTCTATTTATTTCTGTAAGGCTTGACGGTTTGATATGTATGCTAACAGCTGGCTTTAAAAAAAAAAAAACAAATGTGTGTGTGTGTATATATATATATATATATATATATATATATATGTATGTATATAGTATTATATAATATATATAATATATATGTGGATAGGAAGTACGTTGTTTAGTTTTACGTCAGCATGGTTTCCACGTGGTTGGTCAGTGGTGAGATGACCAACACAACGTGGGCCGCTCATGTTACAGGGTCCTAGCAGCGCACCATAGTTATTGGAAGTGTTTATTTTTCATAACGTTTTCAAAAGCAACTGTCGATTTCATAAGGAGACTGTGTGGTCCAGTGGTTAAAGAAAAGGGCTTGTAACCAGGAGGTCCCCGGTTCAAATCCCACCTCAGCCACTGACTCATTGTGTGACCCTGAGCAAGTCACTTAACCTCCTTGTGCTCCGTCTTTCGGGTGAGACGTAATTGTAAGTGACTCTGCAGCTGATGCATAGTTCACACACCCTAGTCTCTGTAATAACTGGATAAAGGCGTCTGCTAAATAAACAAATAATAATAATTGAACTGTACACCCATAGCGGCTTGATCCATGCCCTGGTTTTACTGAGTTTAATAAAGACTCCTCTGAGCTTGTTACCTCTATACTGGATCCGCAGTACCTGTCGTGGTCCCCCGGACTCAATCTCTTAGCGTTTTGTTTTTTATGCATGTAACTGTGTTTGTTTTTTTGTTTTTTTTAGAATTTAATTGCCCTTAATGTCTGATCAGAGTAATGGACTCCAAACGAAACCTAAGCTGTGAACTCATGATGAGGGGCTTAACTTCAGGCGCTCATATTTCTGGCTAGGAGTATCGCACACACACGCTGAACAAACACATCATTGAAAGCCCTGACTCTTTACTTTTAAACAAGCCAGAGTAATATGAGCTTAACCACCAGAGCGCCGGCACCCCGAAATCAACGGGCTGAGTGTCCAGAGTTAATTAAATATTTGCATGAGTACAATGTAACGGGTCGGTTTTGTATAAATGTATTATCTGGCCAAAGAGTCAGGAACGTAACCCCAATTTATAACATTATGCCTATGGGAAAATGTGCTTCGACTTACGATGCTTCGACTTACAACACGACTTTCAGGAACCAATTGTGTCAAGTGCGAGGCCTGCCTCTGTGTGTGTGTGTGTGTATATATGTATATGTATATGTATATGTATATGTATATGTATATGTGCGTTTCCTGTTACTGAGCCAGCCTGTCCCTCTTCTCTTGTGCAGAGCGAGGTGCTGGGAGGCTCTTTGTCCAGCAGTGGCCTCCACAATCTTGACCTGAATAATCTGGATGAGGGAGAGATCCTGGAATCCTTTCACGGCTGCCTTGACCCGTCCATTATCTCCATCCTGGAAGACTCCTCCATCAGTGAGGTGAGCATCTAACCCCACCCAAACCTCCCCTGCCCCTAACCCCACTCCATAAACCAGTATCCCTAACCCTCCCTAACCCATTATCTCCATCCTGGAAGACTCCTCCACCATCAGTGAGGTGAGCGTCTAACCCCACCCATAAACCTACCCCTACCCCTAACCCATTATCTCCATCCTGGAAGACTCCTCCACCATCAGTGAGGTGAGCGTCTAACCTCACCCATAAACCACCCTACCCCTAACCCATTATCTCCATCCTGGAAGACTCTTTTTCACCATCAGTGAGGTGAGCGCCCAACCCTCACCCTAAACCTGCCCCCTACCCTAACCCATTATCTCCATCCTGAAGACTCCTCCACCATCAGTGAGGTGAACCCTCACCCATAAACCTAACCCTAACCCACCCATAAACCTACAGTGACTAACCCTCCCATAAACCTACCCCCTAACCCATTATCTCCATCCTGGAAGAGCATCTAACCCCCACCCTAAACCACCACCCATTATCTCCATCCTGAAAGACTCTCCACCAGTGAGGTGAGTGCCTAACCCCTCCCATAAACCTACCCCTAACCCATTATCCCATCCCATAAACCTACCCCTCCCATAAACCTACCCCCCCTAACCCATTATCTCCATCCAGTGAGGTGAGCGTCTAACCCTCACCCTCCCTTTCTTTTTTGCTGGCCCATTGAAACAGCAATTCAGAAGCAATTGTTGAACTGAACGAACGAGCAGAGGACATAGAAATCTCATTGTTTTTATGACGGTTTGTAGTGGAGATATGGACAAAAAACACCTGAGAACCTTTCTGATTTACGGAGTAAAATTGGGAGCGGATTCCCATATATATACTATATATATATATTTTTATATATATATATATATATATATATATATATATATATATATTTACACACACAGTACAGTCTGTGCTGCCTAATTGGGATACTGATAATCAGGATTCCTGCTTAATGGGTTACAACTCTGGGAGACGGTTCTTCCCAATGCTGTTTGTCGTTTTAATTGGGGCGTCACTTAGTTTACTTGGGATACGTTATTTTTAAATGAACAGTGCAGGGAGTAAATGATCACGCTGTGACTTGTGTAAATTACATAAACCACGTTGAACTCTTGAAGGTGCAATTTTTTATTTTGTTTTAGAATAAAACATATTTTAAATGATGTATTTAACATTTAATGATGATGTGATGTAATTTCATTATTTTTATTTATTTAGAAATGGCTCACGTTTAATTGGGACAGCCACTTATTCAGGACATTTTTACATCTCCCGATAAAGCAACGTAGACCGTAATATATGAATATTGAATGGGAATTGTTCATTTTTGGGTTTTTTTTCCCAGACTAAAAGCCACCTGGATGAGGAAGGCGAAGCTACACTGCTGACTGCTCTCACTGAGATTCTAGACAATGTGGACGATGAGAATTTATCACCGTTCGATACTCTTCCCGATTCGGAGCTCTTCACTTCCAATAAAGAAAGGGGCAGCTCCCCGGTAAGGGCACTTCTGAGTTGATGCAGGTGCCCGGTGCATTTCAGAAGCTCTGTCTTAATGAACAGCACTGGGGTAGGAATGCTGAAGAGACCTGCATTGTCAGCTCCTGTTTGTTCACTTTCCCAGCTGCAGATCTGTGGGGACCCCTAGCACCCCAGCCCATCTATCAGAAGGTGCTAATGTTTTCCACCACTGTACTGCTTGGTGAGGCTGGGAGAACACAGTAAATATGCAGTGAAGGGTCCAGACTGAAGGCTGATCTAAATCTCCTTTCTTCCATCTTTCAGCTGAGACGACTCCTGAGCCTGGCCAGGTCTCCCCCTGAGCATGAGACTCTCAACCTTGAGGACCTGCGGAGACCCAAACCTGTCTCCTCCAGCAGCACTGTGCAGGTGAGGAGATCTGAATATCTGTACCGGACCGCCTGGGTTTGTGAGCAGCAAGCAGCAAGCCGCAAGCCTGGGTTTGTGAGCAGCAAGCCTGGGTTTGTGAGCAGCAAGCCGCAAGCCTGGGTTTGTAAAATCAGAGCTGACATTACCCCTTTTACTCTTGGCTAACAGCATTTAATGATTCCAGTTAATCATGCAGATTTCCTGCAAATGTAAATGTAGAAGAGATTGCTGAAGACAGTGATCTCATTGTGATTCGTTCTGTCCTGTGGTTTAATGAGGAAACCTTGCATTAACATGTTGTGCAAGAAGTTACTCCACGTCCCGGGAGTTTAGGTTTGCTCCTGACATCTGCAATGTCGAGGGATATTTGTTCTTCCACTTTGTTTTTTCCCAGGTGGAGAATGGAGCTCCTGACAGACAATGGGAGTCCTTCCTGGAAGGATTTGGGAAGCCCCCGGGCTGATGGTCCATGATGGGAAAGCAAGGACTGCACTCATGGAGCTGTGACTAGGGGCCACTTCAGTGTGGAAACCAAGAACACAGCCCTGCAAAGGAGCGACGGAGAGGAGGAGGAGGGAGAGGCCAGCAGCCCTGCCCAGGGGTCTTCAGAGAGTGACGGGGACTCCTCCTCACCTGCTCGACCACAGCTGGGGATCCCCTTGACCTTCGAGGCCAGCTCAGAGTGTGTATTGAATCCACAGAGCTTCACCATCAACGACCTGGTCAAGTACATGCACCCCTACTGCCTGACTGTGTGCCTGGAGCCAGGAGACGAAGAGAGTGAGCAAATAATTGCCAACGGGGGGCTGGTGCTGGAGATCGTGGAGGGAGAGGAGCAGGGAGGTCTCATTGCTGGCTTTCCAGAGCTTGGAATTCTGATGGCGGATTCAGGAGACGGTTTGGCAGAATCGATGGAACAATCTTCTCACCCAGAAGAGGAATGTCGGAGCTCAGAGGCTCCTGGGATAGAGGCTCATCCCAAGCAGGACACACAGCCGGACGTTGGCGCTGGCGTCGAAGTTGAAGAGAAGGTTGCAGAGGAAAGACCAAAGGGCCAGAGCCCGGAAAGACGAGCATCCGGTCGGAGGAAGAAACGGAAGAGCAGAGCAGGTCCAGGGGGAGGGGTTCGGGAGGACAAACCGAAGAGCCGCCTGAGAGAGGAGGTGGGGGAGGAGGAAGAGGTCATCGATGTTTGCCAGCCTCCTCCTACACAATCTGTTACTTCTGGTGCCGCTACCCTCAAAGAGTCGCATTTTCTGGCTCGCCAGCTTGAGAGTTCCAGATTGCAGTCCACCCGGGAAAGCTGTGTCCAGACCCGGTGCCGAGCTAAAACAAGGAAGAAATGGCATTAAAAGCCAACACTGCGCCACTGGCAGCAAAGCAAAGGAGCACCAAGAAAAGTTGTGCTGTTTCACAGACACTGACCGGGGTCAAAACCCACAGACAGCAAGGGTTACCTGCGGCGCCGCAGCCCAGCCCAGGGCTTGTGACAGCACCCAGCTCTGCTGTGACCAGCGCAGCAGTACAGGAGCCCGAGGGTCCAAGCCCATCTACCCCCCCACAGGGGGAAAGCACCCCCCCAGAATCGGAGGCAACCCCGACAGGAGGCTCCTCAATCCAGGAACAGAAGGATCCTAAACCGAGAATGCTCAGCCTGGAGCAGTACCGGCTCCTCCGGCAGAAGAAGCAGCCCGCGCCTGTGGAGAAGGTCCAGGACCAGAGCATGAAGTGGCCCACCCTGCCGGAGCTCCCCAGGGAGCTGCCACCCATCCCCTGCTTACCAGAGCCTGCGCCAACCGCCCAGAGAAAAGCAGACCAGCCGCCCACAAAGACGGGGTCTGCCTGGCCCCCAATGGGGCCCGGGGTTCCTCCAACACCGGAGGCCCTGCTGGTTCCGCCGGGCATGAGAGTGGCCCCGAGCAGGCCTGCCATCCACCTGACAAAACATGCCGTGCCAGGCTTCAGACCTTCCCCTGTAGATCCTCGGAGCTGCCGCCCCCGAGCTGGAACAGCCCTGCCTGTTGCGTCTGCCGCTGCTTTGAAAGCTCCTTGTGTGCAGAATGTTGCTGCTGCCAGTGATGCTTTACAGAATCCCACTACAGCCAATGGCCAAAGCTTGCTGTTTTATGCCCCCCAGGACACCACATCGCCTCCTATTGAACGGGATGTGCAGTGTGATGGGAGGACACCACTACTCCTGAATGCCACCTCCGTAGCGTCTTTCCATAAACCACAAATGACGTCTGACAGCCAGTTAATCGTGAGTCCCCAGCAGCTCCCTAAGGCAATGGCACATCCGAACAGCATTCAAGTTCACTGCGAACCAGCAACCCAGACCGCTGTGGGAGTCCATCAGCCACGACCCAGACCCAGTTTACAGAAGGCTTCAGTTCAGCAACCTGAGATTGGAGTTCCTGCAGCCCGAGCACCTGGGGGAAGAGCCGCACTGACATCCCTGAACACTGTGGAACACAAGCAACCCGGATCAAGGGTTCCCACGCCATGCCCCCCAGCCCAGGGGTCAAGGGTTCCCACGCCATGCACCCCAGCCCAGGGATCAAGGCTTCCCACACCATGCCCCCCAGCCCAGAGGAAAGCTGCCAGTGTGGATTCTGCTCCACTGAGACCAGCTATAGCCCAGCCACTTAGTGCAGTGGTGAAGAGTCCCACTGAAGATCTCATTCAAGCCTTTACCAGTGAAATAGGTGAGTGATCTGCACATCTTTGTGGTGTGTGAGGTAAGTGGTAATCTAAACCACTTCTGTTACCGTCTCTATGAGAGAATTCCTGGGTCCGACGCGTCCACTCAGTCTTGCATGGTCCATGAATATTTCAGGATATTATCCTGGACTTGTTCCCTCTCCTCCATTGCATCGGCAGCTCTTCACTAGATCACATGGCTTTCAGTAAAGCTCTGTTTGGTGCTGACACATGGATTGCTTTTGTTCTTTTAAAGGTATTCAGGCCTCTGACCTGACAAGCTTGCTGGAACAGTTTGAAGAGACTCAAGGTAAGTGTTGGTGCATTTTGGAGTTTTTAAACGCAGGAGTTATCTGTAATAGGGGTGCAGTGGTTTGGGTTTTTCCCGAATGATACCGACGGAAGAGAAAAGCGAACTGGAATTGTGGGCGCTAAGCCAGCTGCTTTCCCAGGAGCTCATCGTGCTCTTCTGTAGTGTGCAGAAGCAGCTGGTGATCTCAGAGCCTGGTTCTGCTGGGTTGGTTGAAGCTTGGCATGTAATTCTGCTCGGCCCCTAACTTGTGCTGTCCCTTTAAGAGAAGCTGCTGTTGATGTGCTCACCATGGCTAAACTGTTGAAATTCTGTCCTGTCAGCAAATTCCTTTTAACTCTTCATTGTGAAGTCTGGCCACACTAGTTTGGGTCGGTGTTGTTTAAATGTCTGTGTGGAAATAGCTGTGTGTGCGACTGCACAGGCGGCTGTCTGAGCCTATCTGTAGCGTTGTATGTATAAGTGTCAGTGGGCATTTACATGCAAATATGTCGGCCCGCTTGCCCAAACCCTCTTTTGCTAAATGCTTCTTTAAGCATGTCAAGGAAGTCTGTTGCCCTTCCCTCCCCCCACGCCACAGTGAGTTTAACTCCTTCCCTTTCTTTCCAGCCAAAGAACAGCACTGTGTGCCGGAGGTCTCTGGCAGAGCAGCAGCTGTAGGAAACCCGGGGTGAGTAATGAGGGAGAGATGAAAGCAGGAGTTACCCTACAGCACGGGCTGGTCTAGTACCAGGGTGGCCAGGACCTACCGTAGCCAGCACAGCTAAATCTGACTTGGGTCTGCTGAGGTGTGCAGTGTGTAGGACTGGGTTGTGGTGGGGTTTGTGAAAACAAATCCAGTAACCCTGACCCAAGGTGGTACGAATGTACTGGCAGCTCACGTTTGGGAAGCAGTTCGGTGGTCAGCTGTGAACTTCTCGTCTGACAGCTGAAAAGCACTGGACTGTGGATCCCAGTGTAGTCTCCATCCTTTTAATATTAGACTTGCAGCAAAAAGGAAATGCCACAGTTCAGTGTTAAACGTAGCCTTCCACTGTTCTGGTTCAAATAGAAGATGTTTCTGCTTCTGTGCAAGAGTGTGGTTAAAAAAAAGCCTCAATTAGTCACTCCCTACCAGCAGTACTGTGCATGTGTTAGAGAGAATGTGGTGCTGTGTGCTCCACTGCAGTGATGTAACAAGGCTGGTGCTTGTTTCCAGCTCTGAGCCCCAGGTGGACAGGAAGGTGTTGGATCGCGTGCGCGGACCGGACCTGGCCAGCACTGCCGGTGAGTAAGGGGGGGTCAGTCTGCCTGTCGCTTTTTATTATTATTATTATTTATTTTTAGCAGACGTTATCCAGGGCTTAACTTACAGTTGTTACAAGATATCACATTATTTTTTACATACAATTTCCTATTTATACAGTTGGGTTTTTACTGGAGCAATCTAGGTAAAGTACCTTGCTCAAGGGTACAGCAGCAGTGTGTCCCCACCTGGGATTGAACCCACGACCCTCCAGTCAAGAGTCCCAAGCCATAACCACTAATCCACGCTGCTGCCCATTAGGAATGCATGTGCTGCTGATACTGTTTGCTAGACTTCAGTGCTGTTCACCCCAGTTTTTTAAAAAACGTACTCTGTGCCACTGCAGCAGTCTGTATCAGAATTGCCACACTGCTGGACTCTGTATCGTTGCTGTTGGGTTGGTTCTGGGTAAATGTTAGTGATCGGGTCACGCCCCAACCATGAGGGAGCACTCGATTCCACATGTAAAGCTCATAAGACCTCCTCTGTCTCCCTGAGCAGGGTTTGAAAGGCTGAACTTTTCTCTCTATTGATTTGATTTCACACCAGGTCTGACCCCTCCCTCCCACACCTCCCCATCACATGTGGAAGCCCCTGGCTCCTGTTTCCCTGCTGAGGAAACCCAAACTGCCCGAGGGACCCAAGCTGTCCCCCCGCCAAGGCCATCCAGATCATTGACCCAAGGCCGCTGCCCCACAGCAAGACTGGCACCAAGCTCCCCAGCAGCCCGGCTCCCAGCCTGCACAGTGAGAACCCTTCCTTTGCAGATCACGATTACTGCCTGCCTGGACGGAGCCCGCTCTGCGTGGAGAAGGAAGACGCTGGAATGTGAAGCAGCAGAGCAGCATTACAATCAAGCCCTATAGAGCAGCGTGCTCCTGCAGGCTCCTCTAGAAAATGTGCCGATCCCAGCCGCTGGATCACAGGACTCTGTCAGGCTCGGTCCTGCTGTCCCCGGATTCCTCCCCCTGCAGGCTGGAGGCTGACACTGCATCCCGGGACAGCACAGAGTTCTCAAGCAGCAGGCGCTTTCATTACTACAGCCCAGAGAAGAGCGAGAGTGGAAGGGCGAGGAGAAGATCCCTGCACACGCTCATCCAGCTCCTCCCGAGTCCGATTAGGTCTGGGTCCAGGTCCAGCTCCCACTGACCAAGAGACGGAGGAGGTAAGAGGCCCCTGGCTTAGTGTGTGTGTCCGAGCTTCAGCATCACCTGACCTGATTGTACCTGAGATTGAAGTCGGGGTCTGGGTCAATTCCTCTTCAATTCCCTTTTAATCAATTCCAAAGCATCATTCATCAAAATTGCAATTGGCAGTATTCTGTTAAAACGAGCTTCTCACAGTGGAGACAGATTACTTCAAGTTGAAGGCACTGTTAGTCAATTCTAAATTGGCTTACAATGAAAGCTGTTGAACGACCACAACAATTGTCTGTAAAATATAAATTCCAGTTTCTTGAAGGAATTGATCTTTAAATTAGAATTGAACAGGGCTGTGTACGAAGGTTTGTTCGCTGGCCAGGTGTTCGGTGGTAGTTTTAAACCTTCGAAGGTTTGTTCGCTGGCCAGGAGTTCGGTGGTAGTTTTAAACCTTCGAAGGTTTGTTCGCTGGCCAGGAGTTCGGTGGTAGTTTTAAACTTTCGAAGGTTTGGCCAGGAGTTAGGTGGTGGCCAGGAGTTCGGTGGGTGGTAGTTTTTTAAACCAGGAGTTCGAAGGTTCGATTCTGGCAGAGTTCGGTGGTAGTTTTAAACCTTGAAGGTTTGTTCGCCAGGAGTTCGGTGGTAGTTTTAAACCTTCAAGGTTCGGTTAAGCTGGCCAGAGTTAGGTGGTAGCTGGCCAAGGAGTGGCCAGGAGTTCGGTGGCAGTTTTAAACTTGAAGGTTCGTTCGCTGGCCAGGAGTTAGGTGGTAGTTTTAAACCTTCAAGGTTGCTCGCTGGCCAGGAGTTGGTGGTAGTTTTTTTTTGCGGCTGGCCAGGAGTTCGGTAATAGATTTTCAGAAGGTTCGTTGGCCAGGAGTTCGTGGTAGTTTTTCTTTCAAGGTTCATCAGGTGGCATTCACGCACTTTTTTTTTTTTTTTTCTCAACAGAAACCGTTTGACAGTCTGTGAATACTATGTCACACATTAAATGGCACTCGCATGCAAAATTCGATCTTTTGATTTGTATAATGCATATTACGTAAACAAAAGTTGTTGTATTAAAATCCACAACCATTGTACCAAATCCTTTATACGTAGCAACTCTACATGGAGCAGGTATGGTATCCAAAGCACTGGGGATACCTGTAGCGCTTCAGTGAAAGGTGTCCTGAATAGATCTAGTGTACTAGACAGTGCAAGAGAAGTGCTTTGGTAGAATATGTTTGAAACATAATAAATACACACTGACACTAAATATGAATTCTGAAAAAACAAGCCCCAGTCCATGGCGACTCAGATCCTCATGGAGGCAGAACCAATCTCTGGGGGGTCACTTGACAAGCATAAGTTCATGTTGTTGTAGTAAAATGTGACTGACTAACCTGCTTGGAACTGTTAAATAAAGCTTTGTTTTGCCTTAGTCCACTGCACGTGAATGTATTTCTAAACTACATGTGTGTTTTATTCCATTTATATGGATTTCCTGTAAAATAGGATTTTCAATCAAATATAAACAAGTAGCTATGGTGACGTCACCAGTAAATGTATGCAAATGAGTCCCATGGAAGGTTGGAACCTGCCTTCGTACCCTTCGCTGCAGCCCTAGAATTGAACAGTTGTTAACCCCAGCCCTGATTTGAAGTAAAACAGATTGTGTAGACCAGCACTGACTGCGAATCCCTGTGTCGGTTGTGACCGGTGGAAACGTGATGTAGTTTATTTTCAGTTAAGAGTCCAGCCTGACTCTGAAGACATTCCTGTGCTCTCCTAATCCAGTCTGTGTGTCTGCAGGTACAGATCCCGGCGTTCCCGAAGCAGCTCCAGCTCCAGCTCCCCCTCTCACTCCAGGCAGCGGAGGAGACCGTGACTCGCACTGCAGCTCCCGCTCCTGGATCCTGGAGCAGCTCCAGCTCCTCGGCACGCTCCGCTCTGGATCCTGGAGCCGCTCCCCTCTCCCTGCAGCAGGAGGAGGGACGGCCATGCAGGTAAGCAGTCTGCAGCTGGGGCTCGCTTAGCTGGACACTGAGATACAGCACCTCGTTTTAAAGGGATGTTTAGTGGAGATGGAGAGATGTGCTCTGTGGGTTACGGCGGGGATGGAGAGATGTGCTCTGTGGGTTACGGCGGGGATGGAGAGATGTGCTCTGTGGGTTATAGTGGGGATAGATGTATGTAGGTTGTTCCTGTATCCTGTAAGAACTCTTGCTGGTTTTAAAGTGCCGCTGTTTCTCTCTGCAGATCCGGCTATGACTATTACAGTTATGATAATTCAAGAGACCGCGTCCACAGGCAGGAGTTGAGGAATCAGCGCAAGGAGAAGGCTATTGTGAGTAGCCTGCTCGGCTTCTGGCTCGGAGTTTCCTAGCAAGCAGGTCCTGGCACTGCCAAGTGCTTCGGAAGCACCTACAGCAAGGGCTCTGTCCTGTGGTCGGGCTGGGTCTGTCTGGGGATCTCGAGGGCGGGGTCTGTCCTGGGGATCTCGAGGGCGGGGTCTGTCCTGGGGATCTCGAGGGCGGGGTCTGTCCTGGGGATCTCGAGGGCTCTCCTAGGTGCTGCCTTCTAATCTATTGGACTGTCTTGAGAGGGAATGAGCATGTTTTGCATTCTAATAGCTCCTGTGTAATTCTGAGCTCAACAGCGTGCTCACCCAGGGTCTTCTCTTTGCTCCTGTCAGGAGGAGAGGCGGGTTGTCTACGTGGGAAAGATCCGCAGTGGCATGACGAGGAAGGAGCTGAGGGAGCGCTTCTCTGTGTACAGGGAGATCGAGGAGTGCGCCCTGCACTTCAGAGAGGAGGGGTGAGTGGGTGGATTATCATGCTGCACCTTGCCCTGTGGTCTCTTTAGCTGCGTCAGCCTGTTGAGAAGGGATGTTTACACCTTCCTTTACCCAGTTCTAGTCCTTTAGCAAGTCATTAGTGCTGATTGCCTGCATCCGCCAAGGTTATCCACATGAATGTTTTGTATTTATTTATTTTTTTCCTCTCCAGGGATAATTACGGCTTTGTTACGCATCAACACACAGACGACGCGTTTGCTGCTATTGAAAACGGGCAGAAACTCCGCCAGCCAGACGAGCTGCCCTTTGACCTCTGCTTCGGGGTCGCCCGGCAGTTCTGCAAAATGAGCTACGCAGATTTGGGTGAGGTCTGGCTGGATGTGTGTGAGCATGCTGATCTGAAGGAGGCTGGCTGGATGTGTGTGAGCATGCAGATCTGAAGGAGGCTGGCTGGATGTGTGAGCATGCAGATCTGCAGGAGGCTGGCTGGATGTGTGTGAGCATGCAGATCTGCAGGAGGCTGGCTGGATGTGTGTGAGCATGCTGATCTGAAGGAGGCTGGCTGGATGTGTGAGCATGCTGATCTGAAGGAGTCTGGCTGTGTGAGCATGCTGATCTTGAAGGAGGCTGGATGTGTGTGAGCATGCTGATCTGAAGGAGGCTGGCTGGATGTGTGAGCATGCTGATCTGCAGGAGGCTGGCTGAAGGGAGTCTGTGTGAGCATGCTGATCTGAAGGAGGCTGGCTGGATGTGTGAGCATGCTGATCTGCAGGAGGCTGGCTGTGTGTGTGAGCATGCAGATCTGCAGGAGGCTAACTGGATGTGTGAGCATGCTGATCTGAAGGAGGCTGGCTGGATGTGTGTGAGCATGCTGATCTGAAGGAGGCTGGCTAGATGTGTGTGAGCATGCTGAAGGAGGCTGAAGGAGGCTGAAGGCTAGATGTGGATGTGTGAGCATGCTGATCTGAAAGAGGCTGGCTGGATGTGTGTGAGCATGCTGATCTGAAGGAGGCTGGCTAGATGTGTGTGTGAGCATGCTGATCTGAAGGAGGCTGGCTGGATGTGTGAGCATGCTGATCTGAAGGAGGCTGGCTGATGTGTGTGAGCATGCTGATCTGAAGGAGGCTGGCTGGATGTGTGTGAGCATGCTGATCTGAAGGAGGCTGGCTGATGTGTGAGCATGCTGATCTGAAGGAGGCTGGATGTGTGAGCATGCGGATCTGAAGGAGGCTGGCTGGATGTGTGAGCATGCTGATCTGAAGGAGGCTGGCTGGTGTGAGCATGCTGATCTGAAGGAGGCTGGCTGGATGTGTGAGCATGCTGCAGATCTGAAGGAGGCTGGCTGGATGTGTGTGTGAGCATGCAGATCTGAAGGAGGCTGGCTGGATGTGTGAGCATGCAGATCTGAAGGAGGCTGGCTGGATGCATGCTGATCTGAAGGATCTGGAAGGAGGCTGGCTGGCTGGATGTGTGTGTGAGCATGCTGATCTGAAGGAGGCTGGCTGTGTGAGCATGCAGATCTGAAGGAGGCTGGCTGGATGTGTGAGCATGCAGATCTGAAGGAGTCTGACTGTGTGAGCATGCAGATCTGAAGGAGGCTAACTGGATGTGAGCATGCTGATCTGAAGGAGGCTGGCTGGCTGGTGTGTGAGCATGCTGATCTGAAGGAGGCTGGCTAGATGTGTGTGAGCATGCTGATCTGAAGGAGGCTGGCTGGATGTGTGAGCATGCTGATCTGAAGGAGGCTGGCTGGATGTGTGAGCATGCTGATCTGAAGGAGGCTGGCTGGATGTGTGAGAGTTTCATGATCCTGTTGAAGGAGGCTGAGGCTGTGACTTCATTCAGTGATCTGAAGGAGGTTAAAAAATGGATGTGTGTGAGCATGCTCGATCTGAAGGAGTCTGGCTCTACTTGTGAGCATACAGATCTGAAGGAGGCTGGCTCAGATTGTGTGAGCATGAATGATCTGAAGGCAAGGATGGCTAGGCTTGGATGTGTGTGAGCAGGCTGATCTGAAGGAGGCTGGCCTGGATGTGAGTGAGCATGCTGATCTGAAGGAGGCTGATACCTGATGTGTGACTCCTTCTATGCTGATTTTGAAGGAGGCTGGCTGGATGTGTGAGCATGCTGATCTGAAGGAGGCTGGCTGGATGTGTATTGCACTTTGAGTTTCATGATCCTGTTGAGAGTTGAGGACAACACCCAGCCTGTCTGTGACAAAAACTTCAAAAAGTGCACCCTTCCTTGTTTATAAAAAAAAATGTTAAAAAAATAAACCTGGTCCAGTCCATAAATAAAAATCTTGAAAGATCTGTCTGTTTTTCTTGAGTTAAATCTGCTTTTTTTTTTTTTTTTTTTTGGGGCTTGTCTCTCCTGTAAACATCCTCTTCAGATTCCAATCGTGACATCATGAATCCATATCCTGCAAGAAGCAAGTTTGATGCACTAGAATGGCAACACTTTACTGAAACAGGCCCAGAAGAGTTTGTGTGGAGGTAACCCCAACACTGAGGCCATGGAAAGTGTGGAGAGAGTATAGAGAGAATTACCCAGAGCTGCTGACTGGTTGATGTATACAGATGTGTGGTTTTTTTTTTGTTTTTACAAGAATGCAATGCGTGGTTTATGGAAGTGAAGTTTTGTAAATGTAATATTAAAAAAAAAAAAAAAAATGGAATCTGGAATCAAAATGTGGTTTAAAATATGAAATCTGAGTTTTGTTTTTAAAGAAGCAGTCGCAGTTTATTTAAAGTATTTGAACATTTGCAGTTTCCCAAATGCTGTGTAAGTTGACTTGACAACTGTTGGCAAAACAAAGAAATGACAAAAAAGTAAACCCAAAATGAAATGCGTGGTTTTTTGGGGGAAAAAATTATAATAATAAGGAAAAAAAATGTATTTAATAAAATAAACAATAATAATGGCAAAAAGGTCTGTCAATCTAAATAAAATCTTGAGAAGTCAGGATTGCCTGGTATATGTATTGAGTGGTTCATAGTTTTTTTTTTTTTTTTAGGGGGGGCTAAGGAATGGCCGTTTAATAAAACATCCACCTTAATCATGAAGAGTGGCAGAAAGGAATCAACATCATGTTTAGAATGGCAATGGCGTGGTTTAATCATAGTGGAATGGGAATGGTGTGGTTTATGTATAGAGTGGCATATCATAAGGAATGGCAATGTGTGGTTTATGTATAGAGTGGCATATCATAAGGAATGGCAATGTGTGGTTTAATAAGGAATGGCAATGCGTGGTTTAATATGTATAGAGTGGCATATCATAAGGAATGGCAATGCGTGGTTTATGTATAGAGTGGCATATAAGGAATGGCAATGCGTAGTTTAATAAGGAATGGCAATGTGTAGTTTAATATGTATAGAGTGGCATATCATAAGGAATGGCAATGCGTAGTTTAATATGTATAGAGTGGTTTAATATCATAGAGGAATGGAATGGCAATGCGTGGTTTAATAATATGCAATGTGTAGTTTAATAGTGGCATATAAGGAATGGCAATGTGTGGCATTTAATATGTATAGAGAGGCATATCATAAGGAATGGCAATGCGTAGTTTAATAAGGAATGGCAATGTGTAGTTTAATATGTATAGAGTGGCATATCATAAGGAATGGCAATGCGTAGTTTAATATGGCATATAGGAAGTGGCATATGGTTTAAAGGAATGGCAATGCGTTTTTATGTCATAAGGAATGACGTGGTTTTAAGGAATAAGGAATGGCAATGTGTGGTTTAATAGGAATAGAGTGTTTATATCAAGGAATGGCAATGCGTAGTTTAAGGAATGGCAATGTGTGGAATATCATAGAGAGGGAATGGCAATGGCAATGTGGTTTAATAAGGAATGGCAATGCGTGGTTTTATGTATAGAGTGGCATATCATAAGGAATGGCAATGTGGTTTATGTATAGAGTGGAATATCGTGGTTTAATAAGGAATGGCAATGTGTAGTTTATATATAGAGAGGCATATCATAAGGAATGGCAATGAATGGTTTATGTTTAATATAGAGTGGCATATATATGGCAATGCGTGGTTTAATAAGGAATGGCAATGTGTAGTTTATGTATAGAGTGGCATATCATAAGGAATGGCAATGCGTGGTTTAATATGTATAGAGTGGCATATAAGGAATGGCAATGCGTGGTTTAATATGTATAGAGAGGCATATCATAAGGAATGGCAATGCGTAGTTTAATAAGGAATGGCAATGTGTAGTTTAATATGTTTATAGAGTGGCAATGCGTGGTTTAATATGAATGGCAATGCGTGGTTTATGTATAGAGTGGCATATCATAAGGAATGGCAATGCGTAGTTTAATAAGGAATGGCAGTGTGTGGTTTAATATGTAGAGTGGCATTTCATAAGGAAGGAATGGCAAATGCATAGTTTAATAAGGAATGGCAATGCGTAGTTTAATATGTATAGAGTGGCATTTCATAAGGAATGGCAATGCGTAGTTTCATTGAATTTGGGTAAGTGGTGTTTAAGACCAAGAGGAAATGAGGCGCCATGATTGTGTAAATGAGTGATTTAAGAATGTGGGAGAAGCTCTTTGTGTTCAAGATACATGTTCAAATGTATGAAAAGACAGACAGGTGCCTGAACCGACCCCACCGCATATCATCACAATGTAACCAGTCCACCCATTATCCTACATAACGTTCATGATCGCTTTCATTACAATCAGTCGATGCTTCTGTGTGAACATGAAGGGAAACAGACAGGCATGTATCCCTAGAAACCAATACTCAATAACTTCAGAACAATAGTGTTCATCCTAAGCGCCATCTCAACTGGATGTGCAGATTTCCAGTGTGACACAGTAAGGAGGGTGTAGGCACTACGACGAATCATTTCGGATCACAGTCTTTCACAGTAGTTGATGTGAAGAGGAATTATGAAGCATCTTGCAGGGCGTTGGCGTCTCTGGTGTGGTTTTGTGTTTAAAAGCACGTCAAGGTTTGTTTTTACACAGCAGTGCAGTAGAGCCCAGGCGTTCCACAGAGAATCATCTGAGTCAGCCTGGCCACACACACATCGTTTAACTGTAGAAGTGAAAATGTCATCTCTGTACTCTTAAAACAAGCAGTGCTTAGTAAAACACCAAATTGGGTGTAACTTGCGCCCCCGTCCCCAATGTAATGTAATGTCCCTAACTGGACAAAGTGCTGTTCAAACTACTTTAATGGAGTTGCTTCTCTTCAGCTTCCTCCTGGCCTGAGTTACTGCAAGACAACCCCAGCAGAGCACTCCCTGGTACAGGACTGCTGATGAAACTCGTTTCCTGGAATGAAGCGGGTGTCTGTGAAAATGAATAGCAGCAGCTTCTCTTGTGATTTAACACAATATGAAACGGGTTATGGATTCCACTGCAAATGTGCTTTTGGGGTGAAGAGGACAAAGAGCAAGAACACTTGGATTTGACATTGTGATATTTATTAGTAGTTTCTGAGCACAGGGTTACATTGCAAGCTTCATACTTAAATACAGTGTAGTGTACAGTAAGTGCAAATAATACTACAGTACAATATGAACTAAGATGCAACAAGTTAGGATTACAGCACGTTATATCTACAATGAGATCAAAGGAGACCTTGTTGGTGATTGTTGCCCAACCCCTGTATATTTACGGCCAGCCAAGAGCTTATTGTCTATATATAGGATGTTGCTTTCTCTGCACTCGTGTATGCTGTAATTTTAAAAGCCATTATGTGCTATACCTTTAAGAAATCCTCGCCAGACTGCCGGTGTGGAAGTGCGCGTGCGCAGTTTCCCAGTCAACAAAGATCAAAACAAAGACCGAAGTAATTGAAATTTGCAAGAAACGTGACGAAATTGTTTTTGTTATTTTATATCCGCCTTTCAGTGAAGAAACTGCTTTTTCGACGCTGCGGCTTTAAAATAAGGCGTTTTGGACGAAATTAAATGGTACAGTTCTGTTCTTTTTCCTGGGGTTGGCCGGTTGTAACCAGTCTGATCTGGCTTGTTGCGGCTGCGCAGTTGGTGTAAACAGGAAGAAGCCGTGCGAGTGAAGAGGGTGCACAGGGAAAGAGAAAAAAAACACAGAAATATAACCGAAAAGAACGAAAAACCGCCATTTCAGCACCTGAAATAGCAACCGAAAAGCATACCGGACAGTAGAGTAAGACACTGAGAAGATTCGACTTTGCATTTTTGAGATTTTCTTTTTTAAACATCTGCATTATATAATTATATTAATGCTTTCAACCGTTATACAACTGAACATTTAGAGAAAAACGAATTTCCTATTTCATTGAAAGCGAAGAAAAGACCGCAAAATATAAGCTGTGTTATATATCTCACTAGTTTAACCAAGCTAATTCCCTCAGTAATATACACCTTACATTACATTTCGTGTCAATATGACTTATGCGTGTTAAGCGGTAAAGATTCGTTTTGACTGATTTAGGGTTACCTATTAAACAATTTATATTTGCATACATCGATTATTGTGTATACCAAAATGGTTCAAAAGCAGAAGCAGGTCGATGAAAAGGCGACGGAAGGGGAGCCCAGCCACAGCCCAGGCCCGGTACCGGTGGACGGGACCGCAATCCTGCCAGACTCGGTGGCAGCAGCGCCGCAAGCTGAGACCACAGACCGGGAAATTTGTCAGCGGTGGTGGAGGGTAAAGCAGGAATAAGTGTGGTGACAGTTTTGGTAAACCCTAACACAGGATACGTACAGTGCTGATACGACAGCTGTGTAGATCGGGTGCATTTATCACACGGTTTGATCACCTTTAAAATCAACACAAAACAACACAACGGCTCAGTAACACGTGTGCATGTGCAGTGTATTAATATTGATGCTAGCAACATTTGGGGTGGTATGTATGGTTAGCTAAGTATATCTCATTGCAAAATGTGTGAATGGACTAGTTCTAGTGATTCTATACGCGTTACAATTGGACTGGCTTATTTTTGTGTGTATTTATTTGTGCTCGATCTGAAGGTGTAATATGCAATGTGTGTTTCTTATAGATGTGTGGTTGGTTGTGTTCTTTCCTGGATACAACCTCCTTTGAAACAAGATGACTAGTTTCAAGAGAAATGCATTGTTAAGCTTTCTCTCAAAAGTGCTTGTGTTCACTGGCTCAACGTCTTCAGCTAGCGTCCTGTTCAGCCATTTTGTTGCAGGTGTTTCTTCCTGAATAAATGTACACTCACTGTCATTGTAATCTCCAGTGCTAAAGCGAAGTGCCTTTGTATTCTCTTCTCTTGTAGCACCAGGTTTACATGTTTGACTTCGCCAGTACAATATCTTGAAGCAGCTCGTTTGTTGAGAGGTGCTTTCAGTATCCATGGACTTTAACCCACAGTGCATATAGATAAATACTGTGTGTTTATAGATCCATTTGTATAATACTTTAAAGCAGATGTGCGTTTTCCTGCTGTAAAGGGTTATGCAATCGTTACCTGCCTTAGTCTGTTTGATTAGAGAAAAAAAACTGTGCAAGTAGTTAAAAGCTGTGAAGGGGCGTAAGAAAAGCAGCTCAGGTATGTAGTTGTTATACTCTTGCACATTTTGATTGTACATTTGCGTGCATTGCAAAACTACAGTGTGGGATTCTCACATTTTACTAGGATTGTCTGGCCATTGTATTCTCCAGTCAGTGGATGTATTCCACCAAAAATTAATGAGCGTATATAGAAATCACAAAAAAAAAATGAAGTAATGCAGTTTATGCAATTTCCCTGTTCATTAGAATGGTCTACCTGTGGATTAATCGGTGCCTGGGCCGGCAGTACTTTATGCTAAAGCCACAGAAACTGAAGGGCCGCGATTACCTGTACCAGTGTGTTCAATGTGGGAATGTGGCTATTCTGAGGAATTCCATGTTGACCATAATCTTATTTTTTGCATAGATTCTATGGTCGACCGTGGACTAATGGGACAAGGAAAGAGCTTTTCAGGAGGTAATGGCATTACTTTTGTTTTCTTTTCTAAAAGAAAACACAGATATATCCTTGTCACAATTGCATTCTAATGGTGTTATAAAGTATTGAACTGGTACACCAGGGGAGCACTGTATATTGCAAGGACAAACCATTGTTTTGATTCAAATTCTATATTTAGTTATTTGTTTTTACACAGGCTACAGAAATGGGATTAAATACTTACCTTTATGCTCCAAAGGATGACTACAAACACAGAATGTTTTGGAGAGAAATGTACTCTGTTGAAGAAGCAGGTAAGTCCATTGATAACCAGAATAATTCAATTCTGTATGTTAGTGCTGCACAAATGGATGTTTGGGATTGAGTTCTCCATAGAACAGGATGCCATTGGTGTTGATTGGT